>JARJRE010000311.1:0-10026 GCA_030783385.1 Akanthomyces dipterigenus | reverse complement strand
GCTCGACGGCTCGAGTCCTCGATCCCGGGGAGGTCACGTGACCTCTTGTCCTTCCTGGGCGCTGGTGCGTTGGACCCTGGTCCGCCTCACTCAGCCCCGCGTACATGCCGTAGCGTTTGTAACACTCAGCCCCGCGTACATGCCGTAGCGTTTGTAACACTCAGCCCCGCGTACATGCCGTAGCGTTTGTAACAGGCTTGCCTCCATTGTAGCCTCCGTCGCCATTATAACCTCCGTTTCCGTCATATCCGCCATTGTACCCGCCCCCATACCCAGGGCCTTTGCCATGGCCACCAGTGATGAGATTCTCAACCAGCTTGACCCATTCGCCAGCAATGCCAAAGGCTCCGTTGACAGTGTCTCCCACCGTACCGGAGATATCTTTACCACCGTGCCCATCAGAGCCATAATTGGAGGTGGTTGCTTCACCTATAATCAATGTTAGACACTTGAAGTTGTTGCTTAAAGACGATTCTTGCGTCGTACCTCGAACCTCAACAGCTTGGGCGTTGCTGGTTGGCGCAGCCGCAGCGAAAGTCGCTAAAGCACTGAGAAGGGAAATTGCGGTGTACTTCATTTTGTTGTGATTGTCCAATGCAAATGTTTTGAGGTAGTGATAGATGGTTTGGTGATTGTGGTTGTGCTGATACTACATAAGGAGTTTGACAGAGTTGTGAGGATATTGGCACCCTTAAGTAGTTTGGTGATCAGTGAGTTGCACAACCTGCGCCGCTACAGAAATCATGCAGACAAAAAAATATCAAAGTCTGTAAAAGCTCGTGATAGTCATGCCAGATGATGCACCTCGGTTCGGTTACTCCAAGCTGACCTAAGAAGCATCTTGGCCACAGTCTAATGAGAGCTGTAACCATTGCCCTGATCATCCAACCGTGCCGTCGTCCTAGAGACATTTGGCTGACCGAGGTGAGCATATAAACGAAATTTCGGTCGAGAGCCGGGATGAGAGATCTCTGGCTTTAGATTTGACTCTATGACCCAATTTAGGGAAACCGCACAATCTGAATTCCAAAGGTCGAGTCCGTGCGTCTATAAACTCAGCCTTATGTGACGAAAGACCTCGATGACCGTACTCGGTCCACTTTTATTCCAAGAAACCGCAGTGCTTCTTCAGACTTGAGCCGTTGCAAGATGTATCTTGAGGGTTTAGCGGCAGTGCCGTGCTTGAGCCTCCACGGTCTAAGCGTCTGAGTAGACAGGGCAGCGGCAATATTCCACATCTATTCGGCAATGTTTAGACGGTGGTCGCTCTGAACCGCCCTGTTGGCAGCAACCAGCAACGGAACAGCCGTCACCGTCGTGTTGGGACTGGGGCTGGTAGATTAAAGCCCTTGATACATTTTGTACTAAAGCATAAATCCGCATTGATATCAGCAGGGGGTAGTTGGCGTCTCGTTGTGTAGCTTTACCAGCGCATGGACGACATCTTGACATCTAGAACGACTCGTCATCCTGATTGTTATACTTCTGTTAGTTTGCCCGGCAGTAGACGAGGTAGATGATGCTATCATCCCGGTCTGCCTCGGCATGTAATTCAGCTTTTTCATACAGCCGCAAGTAACGATATTATCACATGAATGTGAGACTTACTACATGGGCAGGAATCTAAATCACCATGATTAATTTCCTCTGCGCATCAGGACAGTTTGCTGCGTTGCGCTTCCTTGTCTGATCACCCCAAACCCTTTCTTCCTTGCATTACTTGAGTTCAGTATGCGTCCAGTTATGTACGCTACCATCATCTTGCTTCTCACTTTTGACGGGCTGTGGGCTCTTGGCCAGTCGTACAACTTTGGCCAGATGGTTGCAGTTCCGCGAGCAACGACGTCAAAGCTAACCGTGACTCAAAGCCTACCACTCCGAGACGATGGATCAACCCCTTACAGAGAGGAAATTCGTGACTTGATGGCCGATAAATACAAATGGGATCTCTTTATTCTGGCATTGAGCTCATTCATGTCCGTGGACCAGAGCGACGAGCTGTCATATTACCAAATTGCCGGTGCGCTACTTTACTCTGACTTACTTTCACCGGCAGTTTCACAGTACTAATCTCTCACTGTTAGGAATACATGGCGCCTCTTTTCAGCCCTATAATGGAGTCATGCCCTACAGCCGCAATGTTCAATCTGGATATTGTGTGCATAACTCTGTGTTATTTCCCACTTGGCACAGGCCCTATCTCAGCATGTTTGAGGTATCTGCTCACCGCCTCTAGACGCCGCAATTATATTGCTAACCAAGCTACATAGACTCAAATATATAGTCTGGCAAACTCCATCGCTTCCCCAATTAAAGACAATGAGCGAGGTGAATACCAAAAGGCTGCTGCCGACTTTCGCATTCCCTACTGGGACTGGTCATTATATGCTCCGGCCGGGGAATCGCATTTCCCCGATGTGTTCTGGAAACCAAAAATTTCACAGTACGGTCCGAACGGTTTCCAGACTATAAACAATCCACTATACTCGTACCGATTCCATCCCCTCGATAGCCGTGCTCTGAGCATCTCACCGGTAGGGCATCACCGCCTTGACGCTACACCATTGGATCTACTGACAGACGCCAGCTGAATCGATGGCCGGAGACAAAACTCTCACCGGACACACGATATAGTGACCCACCTTTGGATAACTCAAAAGTGAGCGCCGCCATGTACCGAAGAACGGCGCAGATTCAGCAACGTCTGTACAATATGTTTTCCAGCTATAAAGACTTCCAGTCATTCAGCAACAAGGCCTAGGCTATTGAGAACAACAGGGATGCCGATTCTATAGTCTCTGCATGACCTCGTTCATACGTATACCGGGCTGGGTGGCCATATGGCTTACATACCTCTGTCATCGTTTGACCCTCTCTTCTTTCTTCACCACGCCAACACAGACCGTCTTGTGGCCATCTGGCAAGTTTTGAACAATGACTCTTGGGGATCCCCAATGAGAGCAGAAGAACATACATACGCTACCCCTCGGGGAGCTTGGCAGGAAGGAAGCACGCCCCTTTATCCATTTGCGGCTGCCAGTGACGGGGATATGTGGACCTCGGATATGGCCAGGAGCACGGAAGTATTTGGTTATACATACGCCGATACGGATACCAGAACTGGAGACCTTCGTGTTTCGCTCATCAAGAAGATCAACCAGTGGTACGGCGGACACAGTCCTGCAAATATGAAAGATTTGCCCTTGCAACGCCGCGAGTTCGACGGATCGTCGCGTACAAATGACAGCGCAGCTGTTGGAGCTGTTTTTGATGTTACATCGGGCGTCAAAGCACCAGAGATGTCCAAGGTGGTTGATGACAGTCACTATACAGAGTGGACTGCGACGATCCTCGCGAATATTGAGGCGCTAGTAGGTGTTCTGAACATTCATTTATTTATGGGTGAGCCCCCTACTAATGCAGAGGATTGGGGAACCGCCGTGAATCTTGTTGGGACTGCGTCATTCCCTGGTATGAGTTCTAGTCCGGCGCTGAGGTCAAAGTCTCTTCCGTCATCCCACTCACCTCGTCGTTGATGAAACTACTTGCCGCTGGCCAAGTTTCCAGTCTAGACGCCGGATCTGTGGCCCCCTTTCTGAAACGACATCTGCACTTCGGAGCACTCGACGGCCACGATGAAAAAATCAATGCAACACTTGTCAACGGTCTTTATATCGGAATTGATAGCGCCAGTGTTGGTATGCCAGCAAGCAACGAAGAGTTGCCCATATGGGCAACGCTAGTAACCAGGTTCGAGTTGCTCGGATAATGATTTATATCGATTTCTTTGTACTATTTATACCGTTCAGATTCCAAACAGTGAATCCTACGGCATTATACCGTGCTGGCCACAGAAACAACAGATGAATTAGATGTATCGACGCAGTAAACTTCTGGGACCAACGGCATTGTAGCGAGTCTTCCAGGATACTAGTCATTAGAGACAAGAGAAATATGCTAAAAGATGCTCACTCGATACAATAAACTACCGTGATTGAACGACACTGCCATGGCTCTCTTGTCATACGTGTGTAGAAGGTGCCCCAGAGGCATGGATGGAGTTGCGACAGCGAGAAGATGGACACTGCTGCTCTACTATAGCTATTATGCAGCAAATGCTGTAATTTACCAACTAATTGCATTTGATTAGCGACAACTATGGCGCCTTTAGCCTCGTCATGATGAAGCCTGCGTTGACTCATGGCATGTCTTGTACGGAGCTTCTCCGGCGACCGCGGCATCTATGGTACTGCCGAGACGGCGCATAAAGACAGCATAATCTCTAGCTTTACTCCTTTTCGAAAACAGGTATCGATGCACTACATGTGACGACTTGTCTTTTCATGCTGAATGGGTTCTAGCAGCCAACTCTAATTCGTTGCCATTGCATTTGTGTACCTAAGTCTAGGGTAGGGCTTAGAAGAACGGCCCGTGGCTGCTTGGACGCGGCCTTCCGGAGGGGACACGGCCTTCCGGACAAGCCCTTGCAAGACCTCAAGAGGCCCTAGCGGAGGGAAGAAAGGAACGGGTAGCTAACTAGCTGAGAGACTAGGATCGAGAGTGGTCGACTGTGCGCTACGCGGCACGCCGTCCGGTGGGGCCGGTCGGACCGTCGTCTGTAGCTCTCTCGCAGTCCTCATCTGCATCTGTCAGCCTGGAACGGCCGAGAAAACAACCGAGTACGCGTCGGGCTCCATCCATGCACAAGGAAGTGACGGCTCGGCAAATGAGAATTGTGTCTCTCGGGTTTCCACTTGCAGGTGACCAGCTAGTCATGAGCCAGTGCCGGGCTCAGCCTGCTTGCGGTTTCTGCAGATGGCCAGGTAACTGTAACTAGTGCTGCTACTACTTTGTGCCGTGAGATCGACGTGCCCACTGCACAGTTTTTGCCTGCCTGCACGTAGATTTAGATTTCCTGAGAGTCATCGCCCCCGGGGCTGCATCTTCCGGTGCTGGGGTTCATGGACAGGGGTTTGCCAAAAACAGGGGCAACGCCATCGGAGAAGTTGGCACTTGTAGAAGGGGGGGGGTCTGTACCGCTGACGGGCGATGTAGCTACCGATACAGCGCCGATGCAGCTAATTTGGCTGGCTTGGTTGAATCCTGCTTCTGCCATGCTTCCTCTCTTGTCAAGTAGAAAACCGTAGCCGGGAATGGCCCAAGCCAATGAACAGGTCTACGCCTCCTCTCTGCACAAGCTTGTCTGACAACTGTAGCAATTCCATTCCTGTCTCAAATCCTTTGCCCTCGTGCCTGCTGGTCACTCGAGCCAGTGGCAGGCTTGAATGGGAGGAAGAAAACTGTAGATCGAAAAAGGGCCGTGCGTGAACTTGACAGCCTGAACAGTCGCCCAGCGTCGCCGTAGCGGCGTGGGGAAAGGGTACAGACAAAAACCGTGTTTGATGAGAAGAGTGCTAGTCAGCGAAGCCATACAGTAGCAGGCTAATTAACAAGCCGAAACCTTAAAGCAGACAAAACCTCAACTTGGTGGCGTGCGGCTAGCGAGTTGCACATTCATCTCGCAGTAGCTCCAACGCAAAGTGTTGGAGTATGCTGGGCTTCGCTGCAAGTACACTGTACTGGTGAAGATTTGGAGACAAGTGCCCTCCTTCAAAGGTGCCTTTGACACTCTGCGTAACTCTTCTCAAACCATGGCTTCATTACCCGCCCGGCTACTCGCTGGGGTTGGAACAAACTCTGCCGTGTCTCGGCAGCGACAGACTAGTCGCCAGCCGATGCAAGCCAGACATCACGCCCCCTACAGCACGCAGCGCTGCAATGCCTGCAATTGCGTTTGAGAGTAGGTGAAATACATGATCTCGATTGCAGTACTATATGATGTACAATACTTGATCAGTATCAATGCCGCCCTTTGTCACCACGTATCACGAGCGCCCACCTTTAACTCAGCCTCGCTCGCACGATCGGTATGAGCCGGAATACTACTTGGTGCCTCTCCATTATGTTAATCTGGATTACTTTGCGTTGGTGAGTCCTTCTTGGCTCTCCCTCTGTTGGTGAGTCCGCCGTGGCTCTCCCGCTGTTCGTGTGACGACCGATGGCGTCGAGCCCACTCGGCCACAGAGACAAAAGGATCCAGCAATGGTAGAACACAAGGCTAAACGCAACCAAACGCCCACTATATCCATCAGGTCCATGGCAGTTCAGTACAAGCTCGGCCCTCGTAGCGTAGATTGCTGTCCTGGGTGCGAAGCGAAAAGTGTACACCCCTGGCAGCTCGTCTTCCGCCGCCACAAGAATCGTCTCCGTGTCGAGCTCTGGTCGGTTCAAGGTACTTTACATCTCGATTCTGGTGGTATAGGCCGCAGCAGGCCTCCTCGGCAGCTACACGTCTAGGTGCAAGACCTGCCCGTCTTGCCCAGTGGTTTCCATAGCGTTCAAGGAATGCCAGGGATAGCTGGAGTGGGACCCTGAAAGAGTTTTTGCAGATTCGGGACCTGGACAATATTGCAGCCTATATAGGCTCTGTCCTTCTGCCGTGATGAGCGAGCGAATTGCGAGCTTTCACAAAAAAAAAAAAAGTGCGCTCATACACAACTCTGACATGGCCATGTTCGGTTTCTGCATAAACCGCGCACAATGCCGCAGCTAGGCGAGAACCGAAACCCTGCGGCAGTCGTCTCCATCTCTACGGTGCCCGCTGCAGGTACCTTTTGAGTTGACGACGGGTCTTGACTGGGAAGACGCAACGGGCTGGCTTCCCATGACGAGAGAGCAGAGAACGATCCTTTGTTGCTACATGGTCAGCGCATGCAAAAGCTGAGTATGTCGCTTCCATAAAATCTTACGCTGCGGGCCTATGAAGTAGGTATTCGGAAATCTTTCGTATACATCAAGTTGATCCAGACAGAGCTGAACAGGAATGCCTAGTGTCCCAGACTCGTAGCAGTTACAGTTGTTGAGAACCATCTACCTTTTGACTCCCATTACAAGAATAGAAGAAATTAATTTGTGTTTGTTATAGATTGTATGTTACATAGTACGCCTCGGCCGCTGGGTAACGTCGCGACTGAGAACAACGAGTCTCGTGCAAAAATCTGACAATGGCGGTAGTGTTCAAAATGTCTCGGAGCACCTCAATTTATCCTTGCCATGACAACAAAGCACTCATCCTTTTTGTACTCTTTTATGTCATATTAGCTGCCATTTCTTGGCTTCAACTCCCTGCTCTGCCATTCTTTGCTCGTCTGCAGTCAGAAAAGATTTCTTAATCTTTGCTGGAAGGTCAGCATAAAACCATGGCGTATGGGACAGTCTCTTGGTGATTCTGTCGCTATTGTGATTCTGCTTCCCCGGACATTCGTGCGGTACCTGCTCGGATATTAGTTGCTGCAATCGGGAAAAAGGAAAATGTTGATTGGTCGTACGCAACTGGTCCGAGTTTGTCGGAGAGGATGTACGTCTGTTTAAAAGAGGCTCATTAGTTGACCCTTCCCTTGTTCATGATTCTACCAGTATCCAGTAGAGGTACCTTTTTTGTATTGCGTTTCAAGACTGGGCTGGATCGCGCTTTTGGCGCGCAATGATGTGAACACTGGGCTCCCGGCTTTTGTAGGGGATAGCACAAGACTGCAAGTACGTCGACTGCCGCAGATGGTGTTGGTTGTGTATGCATCACTCGATCTGACACTGCTTCGCAGCCTCGAATCGAAGCTTGTGGTTGCTTGAGGTCGATAGCCAGCGCCTTTTGTGTCGCGCAGGAAATCGGTGACGAAGGGCAGTTCGAGATCCAGCCCAGCGTCGACCCTGAAATGGAGGGAAATCTCATCAGAGTCGACAAATTCGACGCTGCATTCTGTCGTGCAATCATCAAAACTGTCTTCCCAATGCTGGGCTGGCTCTTGAAGCATATCATCAGTAAAAGGCAGCATGTTGGCGTGAGTGTCCATGATTTTCGAGAAGGAGACTATCGCTTTGCAACCAATTCATAGACCGTTGAGAATATCCGTCAGTCCTACTTGTATATATACGGATGGAGAGCTAGCTTCGGTAGCTAGCCAAAGCGGAGTGTCGTCGATCAAACGGCTGTCGAGGCGCATCCTGCCGATGTGGCACTTCTTTATCGCAGGGGCAGCATGTTGACTCGGTCTTGACAGCTCGCGAGGGCTTCTGGGCCGCGCTCAAAGCTTGAAAGTCTTGCGGTCAGACGGTGAAAAGTACGCTAGAGACCGTTGCACATGAAACTTGGATTAGTTCGAGCTAATCCGCTGCCGAAGCCAGCGCTCAACATTACAGCCATGCCAGCATTTGCAAGAAGGGAAGCTCTCCAGTGTATTCTCCATTTCGATTACTTGTACGTATATTGAATGACATGGCTGCAGGTATAAACAGTAATGCTTGTCGACTTGGCCACGGCAGAGTCTTGACTGCCTCAAGCACCTTGTGGCTTCCAAGACTCGGTATTTGAAAATCAGGGAAGCAGACCATGTTTTCAATTCATCGGGGTATCCACCAGAGAAAAATGATCAATCGCCAGCCGCGACGTTGTATCCATACACACAGTACGATGGACCACACATTCGCCGCTTGACAGAACTAGGCAAAACGCGCGTGCCACAGCTTGTTTGGTGTGGTGGTCGGTGACGCGAAATGGCTCAAAGAAAATCTAGAGGTCGATTTCAAACACGCAGCCAGTGTTCATGATTAGACGCACACCAGTCGAGCGTGGGTGGCTCTGTCCAACGACGATGTATGTTACAAAAGCCAGTCAGTCAGTATAGTGGCCAGTACAGCAGCCAGTGGCCAATTTGATCTGTACAGCATTGACCCTAACCACCGACTACTATGGCCATCCTGGCCGTTGGCCACTATACCGAGCATCCTGGCCAATGGCTAGTTGGCTCGCTGCCGTGGCTGCTCTGGCCATCAGTCTTGTGGTCCACATTTACTGCGTAGAATGAACAAGGGCACCGAGGCGATGTAGATTAGGTACTGATGTGCTGATGCTGGGGTGAGTCTAGTGAGTTTGCCTTGAACATCCCATTTGAGCCATTTTGCGATCTCAAACGCCGTCCTTGTTGGCCCACACAAGACTAGTCCATACACAGTAACTCACTCCGCATCATCATCACACTGCGGCCTGTCTGTGCCTGGCAGTCAGTGCAGGGGCGGGAAAAGGGGTAGAAAGAGGCTGCAAGGGCCAATCGCAGCAGCTCGCTCACGAGAGATGGCCCCTCTCAGACAGCATGAAATGGAGAGAGAAAAACTAGTGGTAACATGAGGCCGCCGCTAGGCGAAACGAGACCAAACCATCGAGCGGCTGCATCATATGCCGCATCCGGCCACCGTTAAAATCAGATCGTAGTCACGGCCCGCAGTGACAGGCTGGCTGGAGCCTGATCTATGACAGCCCTGACTTGCAAGTTGACGGCCGAGCTGAGCACCCATGCTTGGCCATGAGCTTTCCATGCTAGCCTTGAATGAGCTGCCCAGCCACTTTACCCTTGAAACGAGTCACAGTGTGTTTGTGTGTGTGAATGATGTTGCAACCGACATGAAGAACCGAATCTACTTGGCTCCATCGCCGTAACACAGCCGGCAATTGACTTGCATCAAACAGACTCTGGGTGGCATCCCAACGCTCTCACAACCGTGCCGGCGAATATCGGCCAGACATGATTGCGAACATGTCTTGGGACTCTCCTGGCAACGACCCCCCTGGCACGACGAACCAGTCATGGCAGTGGCGTTAAACTTTACAACACTCGCGCGAATAAGCAGGCTGCGGCTGCCTGCATGACAGCAAAGACGGGTAGCCTTTCAGCACACAAAAGCCTTGAGATCAGCTCAGTCGGACACGGCTGGACAGGAACCATGCGTTGGGGGCCACGACCGCGCTCGGACGCCCTGGGCATCAACAATTAGGCTCTCTTCAGCCGCACTGACTGGCGATGGCGCAGGAGAGGCTAGCAGGATGGTGCCCGGTTAATGACGATTGCGGCAGCCGGCAACCGCAATCCGTCCCGCACTAGCCAGTCATGGTGGCAGATTCGGGGGGGGGGGGGG
>JARJRE010000310.1:0-89410 GCA_030783385.1 Akanthomyces dipterigenus | reverse complement strand
CCCCCCCCCCCCCCCCCCCACTCGTCGCTGCATATCTGCATCGGGTGGCGCGCAGCTAGGCAGCATGACTCGCGAGACAAGCGTTGAAGCGCCTCGCGCCGGGAGCGTGGAAGATGCGTGGGCAACAAGAAATGCTTGCTCTAGCCGCTTGCGCCGCAGCCTCGCAGATAGCACAGAGACTGGAGCATTCAAGAGCACATGATGAGCAGGGCTACGTGGCACATCTGCCCTCGCGCGGACTGCAGGGCCGTGGACCAAAGGGCACCGGGGAAGCCGGCAGGCCATGCAGAGAAACCTAGATGCACACACACAGACGGCACCATGTGCGGAATCATTTCCCTCGACTGCGACTGTACTAGGTCTAGGTGTGAGCCGCACATGTACGTCTCTGCCGTCGGCTGATTGATGGCCTCGCCGTCGCGTGGTGCAGCGAGATGTAGATATTGGAGGGGCGGCGAGGTTGCGCATCAATTGAAGCTGCGGAAGAAGCCCCTCCAGGTCCCAATGGCAAATGCAAGTCTTTTTTTTTGTTGCATCGTTGCCCAACAGCGGCTCTGCAGGGCTCTGTCTCAACAGCATCATCCCAGTGCCGGCATGGAAGCCACCTCCCAATCTGGAATCCGACTGGGCACGCCGACGAATGTTGCGAGGGGACTGATCGCCCAACGTCAGAATGTCATGGCCAACCACAAAATCCTTCACCTCCAAGGCAGGGCAATGGCCACTTACGGCTGCACAAGTTCTCTGTTCCGCGGGGGGGGGGGGGGGGGGCCCCCCGGCCCCCCCCCCCCCCGTCCCCCCCACACTTGCGGGCAAACCACTCGATCATCAGTGAGAAGCCGGCAGATACTTTGCAGATGATCGCGTGGAATTTGGGCACGGTTACTTCGCGAAAGAAATGGATCTGGGTCCAAGACAGGAAACCCATCCACGAGCGTCATCGGCTGCTCAAAGCGGCCGGCTCGACAATTTGCCATGTCACTGGCGCTGACCGTTTCCCTCCTTGGGATATGCAGGCTTCTTTCAAAGGAGTTTAGCTCCTTAAACGAATTCCCAATCTCTTTTGTCTTAGCATTTTATAGTTCCCGTCGCCTACTGCTTGGAAAGATCGTCGGCCGTCCCTTTCGTGTTTTGGCCCATGCACCCTTGTCCCAGCATAAATGACTCGACATCTTCTTGTCCTAGGTACGCACGAGAGTTTTCACTGCCAAGTGTTGATGATATTCTGTGTTTCTATTAATATGAAGGCTTGGCCCACAGTCCTCCTCAGCTGATTGGCTTTTCCCGGCGCCCGCTCTCAAGGAGGCAGGCGTGTAAAACACTTTTGGTTAGGGCGGGTTGGTTTTAAGCCATCTTTTATGCGCTGCTGGTATTTGGCCGAGTTTTCGTCTGTCCCACATTCTGTGGCGGTCTGGGCAAGTATTGCTAGTAATCCATCAGCCTCCTACACAGCTCCTGCGATTGAGAAAGATACTCGCCTCCCTCGTCGGCTTTTTACAGTTTCTTCGCTAGCAGACCTTGTATCGATATATTGGAGTCTACAAATAAATCTTTGCCAATCTCTTTTCGAATCACAAAAGTCGCACACATCTTGAACAAAAAAGGCGAACCAGCGCAGATGCAGCTCAACGAATCGGAAACGGCCATGGACGAGCCAAGGCAATACACGTCAAGTACTGGGCATCGATTAGATGACCCCGAAGAAAAGTGGCAGTATGTTTCGTTTTCTCGTCTGTGCCAACCCGTAATCTTACATTGTGGACAGAGTCTCCGCGGGTGACGATACTCCCGACAGCGTCGCCGCTCGTGCAACATCGCGCACCGCTGTCAACGTTATGAGAAAAATGATGTGTGCCGATGCAAAAAACGAAGTCTATACCCGTGCAAAGAAAAGGGGCTGTGAGTTGTATGGACCACATCGTCTGAGACGATACTGACTTGAAAACTAGTCTAAACGCCCGACAAAATGTCAAAATCGTGTGGCCTTTCGGTGGCAATGACGGACATGGAATTTTGGACAATTAAAAGCATTGCTACGAGGTGAAGCAGGGCCATCTCTTGGTTAATCAGGGCTTAGAGTATGCCCACAGTTTTGACTGTCAAGGTGAAGTTGCCGACAAGGACTAGAGTTGTGTCGCTAGAAATGAAAAAGAAGGAGCTTTACTGGAGCCATCAACACAGGCTACGAGTACATTTATTACACAGTCGTAGATTCTGATTTACTAGAATCTCGTTGGGCTCATATTCAAGCTCAATTATATCATCCCTGCCAGTCTAGGATCTTGATTTGTTGTGAAACCCTTTTCAAGAGCTGCAGTCTAATCTTGCGAAAGATGTACAAGGTTGTAAAAGAAGTCTTGGTACGAATCATTTCGGTAGATCGACGCAGAGCACTTGACTGGCCTTGCACCGCCCTTGAGTTGAGTGGCAGGATCCAGGTAAGCCCCAAAACAAACGTCAAGAAAAAAGCAAAGGGACAACGACAAATCAGTTCCGATGCCCATACGCCCCGTCACAGCTGTAGTGTCAATTTCATTCCGAGGCAGGAGAGGGGATGACATTTTGGTTGAAGCAGCGCTCGTGGTCCATCTCCAGACAGTGTGTGCTAGTCAGTGCCGTCGGGTGTGCCAGGGGCGTCAGTTGGACCACAAGGTCTTGCGGCTACTTTCTTTCCTAAAACAATGAAAACAACTACGACAGAATAGTTTCCATATTGCTATACACATTATGTAGTGGGCTAAATGTTGTCCAGGTTTTTGAGAAGTGCTCAGCTGTTACCATCAGTCGAGACGCTTTTCCCGTCATTGTTCTCGTCGCTAGCTTGACACTGCAAATAGTTTGTAGGGCCCTACCTAGAGGAGAGAAATGTCTTCTTTTATTTGGTCATTAATTAGTCCTTCTTTCCGTACGTATCCAAGTTTATGAGTTGCTGGTGTTCTGCCCAAATGATACGCGCCATGTCAGGGATAAACGTCTTCAAGACCATGGTGGATCTAAATAAGAAGAACTAAACCCTTCAGAGACGAGGCTGCCAACGACGGTTGCCCTCTCCGTTCTGCAAAGACCTTGGTGGCTCTCTGTAGACTTGTTTCCCTCAAACGGCGTCTCGAAGGGCTTTTCGGCCAGAGGTGTGATGCGAGCGATATGTCGCTTCTGGCCATCCTTCCAGTCAATCAGCGCCGTGTGCTGCGTCACGCGATTATCCCAGACCACGACCGTGTCTTCCCCCCACTTGACACGCGAGTGGAAATCCGCGCCCGAGGGCAATGTGGTTGTAGAGAAGTGACAGGAGCATGTCGCTCTCCTCCTGCTTCATCCCCACAATCCCTCGCGTGGCTGCAAGGGTGGATATTTCTGTAAAGGATCCCAGGTTGGCAAGTAGTTGGGATACTTGGCCAATGTCAGTGCTCAACACCTCTCCAAATTATTGCTGAGACTTGGAAGTTCAACTCAAAACGTACCGTTGCTGCACTATAGCCCTTTCTGCTCTCTTCAGCATCTTTGTCGTAAGTGATTGGCAGATGCTTCTTGTAGTTGCCAATCGCTGCCCGATCTGCTGGCGGCGTAGCCACTGGGGGCTCACCGAGGGAAGGTATCTCTACTGTAGAGGGTGCCATGTTTCGCAGCGAGCAAGACGATTCAAGTTGAACCAAGTGTAGGACTTTGTCAAAGTTGGAAAAGACGGAAGAAAATCAGGTTGGAAGGAAGTGAGTGACGACTGAAGGGGGAGAAGTGGTGTGAGAGCATCTGCAGAGATGCTTTATCAACCGACTGATGTTGTCAGTCCGCAATTCGATTACTCTATGATATCAGCAGATCCACAAGGTCTACCCATCCGTCATTTCTTTCGGCATTTCGAGGACGAATCGGAGAGACAAGATGCACGCAACGGTGGCCGAGACCTTGTAGGCTCTACCACCACGCAGTCTTGCGGCACGGGGTCCATGTGCATAACCCCAAAATGACTCTGGATATGCACTAGCGCTCCTTGTTTCCTTGTTTAAGCCCGTCCGAAGCCGGTTGCAAAGACTTTTTATTGGACGAAATTGTTGCATCGCATGTTTTCGATCTAGGGTGTGGCCACCAGTTTCGACACCCCTCCACGCCATGCAGCCTTGCTTATGCTGATCTACCTGAACCCGCCGTCGTGCATAAGTCGGTCCTTCAGAGACATGGCGGCATGGCCTCATTTACATTTCTCATTGCAGATAATCACGTCACTTTGCATCTAGAGTCTTCTTCTTGGTAGTCGTTCATACTGTAAACGTCTTGGTTGACGGAAACCATCAAAGTACACCATGGCGGAAAAGAGAGCCCTCCATACGCCGGCTGACGTGCAGCAAATATTGCGCTGGAATAGCAATATCCCCAGAGCAGTCAATTCTCTTGCGCATGATTTGATTCAAAGTCGAGGACGGGAGCAGCCTGAGCAGCCAGCAGTCTGTGCATGAGATGGCGGCTTGAGCTATCGGGAGCTTGACGCTCTCGCATCGCGCCTGGCATGTCATCTTGCCGCCCTGGTGGTCCCAAAGTTCTCGTTCTTTTGTGTTTTGAAAAGTCAAAATGGGTAGTTGTCTCCATGTTGGCTGTCCTGAAAGCTGGGGGCGCCTTTGTTTCCCTGGATCCGACACAACCGCAAAGTCGTCTCCAGCACATGGTCCAGAAGACTCAAGCTCGGCTGATGCTCACATCGCCAAAATACGCGCAACTCTGTGGCGACATTCTCTCAAAGGTGCTGATGGTCGATTCGTCCACTGGCAGTGATGTCCACGGCACAGCGGACAATCTCACAAGGGCGACGCCTAAAAACGCGGCATGTGTCATATTCACGTCTGGAAGCGCCGGTCGACCAAAGGGCTGTGTGATTGAGCATGAGCAGCTGTGCACAAGTGCGAATCACCGCGGACGAGCCATGGGAATGGAGGAGAGATCAAGAATACTGCGATTCGTCAGCTACGCCTTTGACGCATACATCATCGAAATCATGTACACATTGATATTTGGCGGATGCGTCTGCATCCCTTCTGACTGGAAAAGGATGAATAATCTCGCTGATTCTATAAGCAGAATGCAAGTGAGCAGCGCCTGTTTCACGCCCTCGCTTTTGCGAAACATTGAGCTGCAAGATTTAAAGGGACTCCACGCCGTAATACTTGGCGGCGAAAGTGTCTCCGAGGATCTGATCAACAAGTGGAAAACCAAGCTCAGGCTCGTTTCCGTGTATGGGCCTACCGAGTGCACAGTGGCCATTACCGTCCTAGATTACAGCTCATCAGAACATGGACCCGGTGATGTGGGAAACCCATTCGTGGGAGCATGGATTGTCGATCAAGACGACCCCGACAAGCCGATGGACGTTGGCTCTGTTGGCGAACTCTTGATCGAGGGTCTGACCGTGGGCCGTGGCTACCTGGACAAAGTCACCAAGACTCAACAAGCTTTCATATCTCCTCAGTCGGCATCTGCAGTCCAAAGAGGTCGTCTCCTCGCAGCACCGTACCGGTCGCAACATGCCGCTTCCCGGCGTCGAAGAAATGATTGCGCCGGCAATGACCAAAATTCCCCATCGCTTCCATATCATGGCCGGTCGAAAAATTCGAGACTTGCTCCTCTCTTCCCAGCGGCATCTCAATGCCATGGCTGCTTTTGAACATTTTGGCTGGGACAGGATCAGAACCGTCGGCGAAGATGCCAGGGCGGCCTGCGACGCTGCCATCTACGTTGCCGTCTCCGCCGGATCGAGCTTCATTACGAACACCTGGGGGGGCAGGAATCGGTATGGAGCTGCTCTGGACCGGTATTACGATGCACTCACTGGTCCGATTCAGTATCAAGTCAAGCGAAGAGGGGATCCGAGTCAAAACGACTTTTGACGGCAGCCTTCTTTCTGTGGAGATCATGGACGGCATCCTTCGACAATTCATGCAGGCACTTACGCAGATTGTGGAGAGTGATGGGGAGCAGGCGGTGGAGGATGTGCAGTTGGATGCAGCAGATTGGGGTGAGCCATCCGTCCTGATTCCGGCTGTGCAAGCTCAATCGAATGAGGATTTGCGGCTTGCCGTGCAGAAACTTGGACTCGGGGGGTAGACGTGTGTTTTTACAGCCGCTGCCGGTAGCATGAGCAACGTGAATGTCCATTGCCTCTTCATCGTGATGTAGTAAATATCTAGTGTGCACACTAAATTTATAGCACTATGCTGTACTCCGTGTCCGACATGGCAATTACGGAATAGGCTTTTGGCTACGACGGGCAATACGTCAAGTCGTGTAGCATTCGTGACTACACATGAGAAAGCGTCAACCTCGCTCGAATCATGCCGGGTATTGCGCATCAAATTATCGTCGGTAATTTTTCTTTGAATTGGGCCTAAAAACGTTAGTAAACCGTTCCTCGCTCAAGTCGGGGACAATTTACATTGTGGTCAAGGCGCTGCAAAAAGCTGTGCAGATCGCGAGTGGGCACCATCTCAATGTGCAACTTCTCCACGGATTGGTCTGCAAGGACATACAGAACACCTTGGAGCTTGAATAGGCACTGGCGATAACAGATTCCATAAAACATTTCATCCGCCAGATTGATGCAGAGTCAGTCGCCAGAAACTCGGCGACTACATCTCCCAAACGTTCTGGCTGCCGTCTAGACCGCAGCCTTGTTTCGTGCGTTTCATGCTGACTGTAACCCGCGGGGAACGTTTTACATTGGCAAGGCGCCACCTGCAATCAACATAAGTTGGTAAACCAGCACTTTCATTTTATTCATCCGCCTCAGCAGGACAACAGAATACGTACAGTCTGTGACAAGTTCACGATGAGACCATCAACATTAGCAACAGTACTGGCTACTGTGAGCTGCTGCGCAGCTTGCCTACATAATGAAGCTCTGGACGCTCGCAGGCTTGGTCCGAGCCTAGATTGGTCGGCCTCATACGTCCCGTGCGTGGCCAATGGAGCTTGGTTGAGTCGTCGCAGAAAGCTAACGATTCAAATAGAAAATTATCGAGGCGCCAAGAAAGAAACGAGGTCAAAATCTTCTTTGGCCAGATCCAAAACGTCGACGCGGAGATATATGGCTGCTACGCTGGTGGCTCTGACGATGCCGACAAAGTACCGCAGGGCATCCAGCCCGACACTGTCAACCTAGGCAACGAAGGATTCGATCCAAACCTAGACCTGGGCGTCATGGTCTACTACATTAAAGCTTCTCCAAACTCAGCATTCATGTTCGACACCTCGACAGCAAAGGTCCTTGCCGACAGTTGCAATGAAAAGCTGCTGCAGCAGACTGGGCTCAGCATTGAAAAGGTGGTGCTGAGCCACGAGCATGGCGACCATGTCTCGGGCCGCAATGCCAAGAGCCTGAGCAACGTCCCAGTCGTGGCGCAGGACACGCTCGTGCAAAAGTTTGGCTCGAAACGCGGCGGCAATGTCGCTCTGAAGCAGGGCGAGTTTCAGACCTTTGCCATGGAGGACGGCACGATGAATGTGACGAATGTGCAAGCCCACACGCAGCTGGGGACCGTCGCCATGATCAACGGCGTCGCGCTGGTGGGAGACGAGCTCGAGAGCACCATCAACTTCCTCGTCAGCAGAAACACGCAGAGACAGAGCAATCAGCTGCAGAAAAGCGACGACATCCTCTCGCAAAACAACATTGTCAAGGTCTTGCCGGCTCATGGGAGTGGAGCGGCCTTGTTTGGTGGCGAGTTTGGTCTCGATCTTCTGCAGTCCAATCAACAGTACTTGCAGCTCATGGCTGCCAATCCCCAGTCCGTGTGCTCGCAGGCGAGTAACCAGCAGCAGGAGGCCAAGCTCAAGGCCAAACTCGCTCAGTCCATTGGGGTCGGAGCAAGAGACATCACGGCTGCTTATTTAGCAGCCCATCTCGATGAAAACTGCAAGACGGTGGGCGCGAATGCGAGACAGGGCAATAGAAGACAAAGACAAGCAACGCTTCTGAGGGGTAAATAGGAAAGAGACACTAGCAGAATGCAAGCGTGTTTCTTTGCGGCTCAATGGATTGCTGGCCGGCCTAGTCTAGATCATTTCCATTTAGCTACTAGCACAAAGAGCATCAATACCAAGTCCGGATGTCCTCTTTACCTGATCAAGATCTATTCTGCAAAACTCTGGTGACCCAGTGCTCAAATGTGTATTTCTCGAGCGCTAGATGAGTCAAAACATTGGTAAAGACGTTTGTTCTTGAAATCGCGAGCCATCTACACTGCGGCTAGTGTGCTAGATCCAGACTCATCTTGTCCATCAACGTGAAGAGACATACGCAAAAGTCGGTCTCTTGACTAACCAGAGAGGTGGAAAAGGAAACTTTCATTCTCTTAGTACCGTGCTTGCCTACTAGCTAGCGAGCAGGTGAGGGAGCCAAGCGAGAGGTGGGAAAGCAGCACTGCAAGTTGACGACGGGATCGGAAATACACCACAAGACTGAACCACCCGTACGGATACGTATACACGCATCATGAGGAAACAGTACAACGACGACGGGCACTGGGTCGGCGGCTCCATCTCCTACGCGAACTAGGACAAGCTGCGCGCGCGCCACGCGGAGCGCACGCAGCAGGCGGCGGCCTTTCTGCACCAAGAGGGCTACCACGGACCGGCCGGCATAGACATTCTCACCAGTCACGTCTGGGAAGCAGTACATCATCGACCTCAACGTCCGCATCACGGGCACGTACAGCCTCGGGCTCGTCAGCGGCCACTTTACGAGGCGCGGCCTGGGCAAGGCCATGCTCAAGGCGGCGTACCTTTTTCCTGCTCGAGGGCCGCGTTTGAGCATCACTTTGCGAGCGAGCTTCACGAGGACCGCATCATCATTACGGCGTGGACGTATGACGCGTCGATTGCGCTGAGCTATGGAGTCGTTGTCATTGGCGGGAGCAGCTCGCCAGAAATTAAGCGAGAGCTGATGCAGGTCCTGAGCCATGCAGTTTTAGGACTGGATGGTGTTGTCGAATGCTAGACAAATAAGAATAGATTTTCTTGTTATTTTTACATTAGACAACCTTGTGTGACGGACTTTTTCTGCGTTTCGGTTCTATGCCAGGCGCGCCCACGAGATATGTATACGGTCGCACATTAGCGTTACTCCGCCAAAAGTGTAAATGGAGCGTTGGAAGCAGGCAGCGGCCACAAAATTGAAAAAGAAATACAATTAGTCATCCCTCTAGACAGCTAGTTAACTGTGTAAATAGAAAAAATAGACAGCGGGAGTGCTGGCGAGTGTATTGGCGAGTGTACTGGCGAGCGTACTGGCGAGCGTACTGGCGAGAGTGCCGACAAGAGTGCCACCAAGAGGACGAGTAAGATGGTAACAAGGCCACTAATAGAGTAACTATCTGGCTGGCTGGCTCATTAGTTATTTTGTATCGTCTTTATTAGTAGGCTCTGCCTGCTTCTGATACTCCATTTGCACTTCTGGCCGAGTGACGCTCATGTGCAACGTACACGTACTCTGAGTGCGAGACATGCAGCTTATTGTGTCACTTGTCTACAACATCTCGGCACCAAGAACCCAACACAAGACAACAGGGGCAGCGAATGCCGGATTCAGCGGTCCGTGTGAAACGCGGCCCGGGATTGTAAATGGATAGTGGCGCGGCCACGCACGATACGTCTTTAGCGGCGGCCTCGCCTTTCAACCGCGAGGCCTGGCCACGGTGCTTGCGCTCCGCGGCGTCGTGGGCTGCCTGCTGCAACTGGCCCTTTTCCCGCGCCTCTGCAAGGTCGTCGGCAAGCTGCAACTGTACTGCTACTCGCTGCTCTTTGATATCGTCTTCAAGAGTCGGTAGATACTAGTGCACAAAGCGCGAATGTTTATTCAGGCTTTCCATCTTTATTCAGTAGAGATCCATTGCGTACACAGCCAACCTAATGCACATGTTTTATAGGCAGGGTTAGGGTTAGATGTTGCACAGCTGCGACTGCTCAACAAGCGGTTCTTGAGCTACCAGTACAAGGTGGGCAGGTTTACGAGCCCTAATCAACGGGGTGAGTGTTTAGTGTTTACATAAAAGGCTAGTGGGATATAAGTTGTGAGCCATTTGTCAGTATAATGCGAAGACTGTAGCAGCTGGTGTTGGCAACAGTTCTCCTTCTGTCGACACTACGCCTTATGAGCAAACTTTGTAGAACTTGCACTGCAATCTAGGGCCGCGCGTGGCGCCGGAGCGTCCCCGCTCTGGAAGCATACCACTGTATATCCTCAGATGAACCTTGTTGACATCCAACTTTGCAAAACTCTCGACGCCTCAAAATCTGTGCTTACCATGTCTACGCCTAGAACACAAATACCTGCCAGTGCTTGACTACGAAAGTCGTCCATAAAATGCTCTTGGCGCACCACTGCTGATTGATGGAAGGAACAATGGCGATGCTCCGGGCCGCTACAGAAGCTGTCCAGCGTGTTGGTATCTAGGTAGGTAGGTTGTCTGGGTGACAGCAGCCACAGAGCCCAAACAGTCCTGGACCCCTAAAAAAACGCCCACTCGTGCCACCACAGGCTCGGCTTGGGTCCACTGCAGCTCCCGCACCACGCTTGCGGGCACCCACCAATGACATCAGCCTTGCCCCTCCGTACGCCCCGCTATCTGCAAGCTAGCAGGCTGGAATTAGGACGGGGAAAAGCAGCTAAAGAGAAAAAAGTTGTTCACCGACTGACATTTTCTTGCGAGCAGCGGGAAAAAATGGCAGAGAAGCTCGGCCCGCCAACCAGAGGCGTCGATATCCACTGTAGTTTATGTCATGATGAGAAGTTAAATCAAGGTTCCAGGGGAAAATTTTTATTCTTTGCCGTTGGGCCAGTGCCCTTTAAAAGTCCAAGAGACCCCTTCTCGCTGCCCACCTTCCATCTTCCCCCCCTCAACATTCTTCCCTTATACCCAAAAACACGGCATCCCATCACGCAAAATGTCTGACGAAAAGATTGACAACACCCTCTTCTTCAGCAAGCTGCAGGCGATTGAGGATGACTTTGAGGATGTCGAGGTTGAGCTTCGTACGTTTCTTGACCTTCACCTTGAAAACCCCCCCAACAGAGAAGGAGGAAATCACGACTAACACACACCCAGTCCGCCAGCAGGCCAAGCTCACCGGCGACCTCTACGTCAAGCGCGCCCAGGTCATTGCCGGCATCCCCCACTTCTGGCCTCTCGTCATCGAGCAGTCGCCCGCCGACCTCGACGAGTACATCCAGCCCAGCGACTCGGCCCTCCTGACCACGTCGCTCAAGGACGTCTCGGTCGAGCGCTTCGAGCTTGCCGCCGGCGGCGACCCTCGCAGCATCGCCATCACCTTCACCTTTGCGCCCAACAAGGCCTTTTCCGACACGACGCTCGAGAAGAAGTTTTGGTGGCGCCAGGGCAAGGACGGCTGGGCCGGCCTCGTCTCGGAGCCCGTCCGGATCCACTGGACGTCGCCCGACCAGGACCTGACCGAGGGCCTACTCGACCTCGCCTGCCAGGTCCACGCCGCCGAGCGGCAGGCCGGCAAGCGCCTCGCCGACGACGCCGAGCCCCGGAAGTCGCTGGTGGCCAAGGTGGATGCCAGCGGCGGCACCGGCGCCCTCTCCTTCTTCAACTGGTTCGGCTTCTGCGGCCCCGCCATCTCGGCCGACGAGTCCAAGGCGGCGCTCCAGGAGGAGCAGGCCAAGCGCGAGAGGCGCCGCGCGGGCGAGCAGGTCGACGACGACGACGACGATGACGATGCGGATGTTGACGATTTCGACTATAGCCAGTTTGACTCGGAAATCTTTCCCATGGCCGAGGATGTCGCCGTCTGCATCGCCGAGGATGTCTTTCCCAATGCCATCAAGTACTTTAGTGAGTAATGCCCTTCCATGAAGTCACGCAAAATAGAAAAAAACCCGACGCCGTCAAAAGAAGCCGCCTCGCATTCCCGACGTCTTCTTGCTTAGGAAACAAAATGGAATACTAACGGTCAATTTTCTAGTCGCCAGCATGGAGGAGGGCGATCTGTCCGAGGCCGACTTTGAGGCGTCGGACGAGGAAATGGAGGAGGCCGAGGACGAGGAGCACACCTCCAAGAAGCGCAAGGCTTAGATGATTTCCTAATAACGTCCCCTTCCCCTTCCCCCTTCCCCAAAACGGTGTTTGGATGCAAACTGTAATGATGATAGTTCTTCTCTTCAAAAGAACGACGCCCTTTTTATTTTGGCTAGATACCCGTTGTTGTGCTATGACACACGGCCCAAACACAGATACAAAGACAAGATACACGTTGCTTAATGGATAGCAAATTCAAAACTTACAAAGCACCAAGATGCCTGCTGTGATGTAAAACATTCCATTTCTAAATTGAAACAGAAAAACAAGGGTTATTCCACTATGCCTCAGTCTATGATATATATCTAGCAAACCACGATTCACTCCATTCAACCGCGCTTGGCCTTGAGCTCGTCCTGCGTGCGCTTGGCCGCCGACCAGTCGACCTGGCCATTGCCCTGGAAGACGCCGAGGCGATCATACAGCGAGCGGGCGCGCAGGTACGGGTCGAGGTCCCAGAAATTTGCGGCCAGCTCCTTGGCGAGCGCGTCGCGCTCCTGCTTGATGGCGGCCGTCCTGGCCTTGTCCGAGGCGGCGGCGGCGGTCCACTCGCGCGTCTTGTCCTCGAAGCGGGCGGCGAGCTCCTTGCGGCGGGCGAGCAGCGTGTCGCGCGTGGCCGTGTCGGCCATCTTGGCGTTCTCGCCGTCGACGGGCGGGATGTACTCGTACTCCCAGGCGCCGGTGCCGCCGAGGTCGCTGACGAGGTGCTCGGGCGCAATGTATTTGGTAATGTCCTTGGTGCCCGAGGTGAAGTGCACCTTGGAGGCGACGACGGGGTCGAGCCAGCGCTCGATGATGCGGTAGACGCCTGGAATGGGGGAAAATGAAATTAGCATCAATGGAAGTGCAAGAGGGTAATAGAAAAGGAGAGAGAGTGAAAGGGTCGTACCGCTAAAGCCCCATGGTGCATTGTGAATCAGGATGCAGCCCAGCGACTCGGGGTAGTTGGCCTCGAGGCACTGAATCAGAAACTTGACGGGGACATAGTCCATGTTGGAGAGAGAAAAGCCCGTCAGGTCAAACACAGTAGTCTAGAATCATTATCCTCGTCAGTTTTTTATTTTCTCCTTTTTTTTTGCCCATTGCTTTTCGCAAGGAGCATTCATCGTGTAACTCACACCCATCTCCACGGGCGCCTGCAGCGACAGCCTCGCCATCTCAATGCTGTAGACGGTAAACTTTTCCAGGCTCTCGACGCTCTGGTCCGAGGCGCGGTGCTTGGCGGCGCGGATGTAATTCACCGGCCGGCCTTCGCGGTCGACGCCGTGCAGGAAGCTCTTGGCCCAGCGCATCTGGTTCAGAAAGTCCTTGCCAAAGGCCTTTTCCTTGGAGCCGGCCGCGGCGTGGGCCTCCTGCTCGAGCTGGTGGCCCTCGCCCTGGCGCATGAGGACGCGGTCGACCTGCATCTCCTCGGTGCGCCAGCGGATCGACTTGGCGAGCATGACGACGGCGCGCATCAGGTTCCACTTGCGGGCGCGCAGGAAGCGCAGCGCCAGCGTGTCCGGGTGCTCGTGCTTGACGGCCTCGACGATGATGGCGCGCGCCGTCTCGGGCGTGTAGAGGTCGAGCGCCTCGAGCGCCAGCTTGGTCAGCTCCTCCTTGTCCGGCTCGTCGTCGGGCATGAGCTTCTGGATCTCCTTGGCGCAGTTGGGGAACTTGGGGTGCGTCAGCTCCGCCGCCGCCGCCTTCTTCTTGCCGCCAAAGAGGCCCCAGCCGCCGCCGGAGGCAGGCTTGGAGGTGGCGGTGGCGGCGGCGGGCGACTCAACGGCCTCGCCGCGGGCCTTCTTCTCCTCAAAGATGCGTGCCTCCGTCTCGTACATTTCGAGCACCTTGAAGCCAAAGGCCCACAGCTGGCGCAGCTTGTCCTCCTGCTCAGGGGTCAGGTTGCCGAGGTGGCCCGGCGGGATCTGGTAGGAAGTGCCATTTTGCGACATGGTGGGCGGAGTGTGCGGTTGTGTGTTTGTGTGATGGGTGGAAGCTGTCGAGTCTGTCGAGTAGCGGGGAGGGAGAGGGGTTGGCTGTATGGGTCGGTTGAGAACAATCCAAGTGGTGAACGGTATGCGCGAGCCTATGTCACAAATCTACTATCACAAATCTTGTACCAAGTGGGGGGAAACTTAACAAAAGAGAGAGCAAGTGAATGAGAGAAAAAGAAAGAGAGGCCGAGAACCAACGAACATGGCTGGCGCTGGCCCGTCTTAAGACCAATTCATTAGCTTGCCTGGCCCGAATGCTTGCCCTCTCTCCGCATCACATGTGGCTCGTGACAATGGGCTTTCTGCAGGTTAGAATTACACGCGCCACCGAAATCCCATAAAACTAGACCTCTTTCTGTGTACGGAGCACATTCATGCAAGCCTCTTGGGCACTTGGACGCTGGGGCGGCAACGTAATTACCACCCCTTTCTCATCTCCGTGTCCCGTGGGCACGGCCGCCGCCGCCGCGCTTGTGGCTTTTTTTCGTGTGCTCGTGCCTAGGAACTAGACACTTTCCGGCCCCGCGTTTTTTTTTACAAGGCAAGGCAAAATTTGGGTCAGGTTTACTATTACCCCGCATAATTATTGGTTCCCTTTCTTCGTCTTCTCACGTTCGCTGGCTCGTGAGCTGACAAGGTTTCTGGCTAGCGCTGGGACTAGAGCCGAGTTTCCCCTCACGAGGATTCGAGGCAAGACAGCGCCAGCGGACCTGAATGCCCAAGATTCGCGCCCTCGTCTTCCCAAGGAGCCCTCCACGCCCCTGCTGGTGGATTGAACCTGGCGAGGCTGGCGCTGTTGCCCCTGCGCAGGGGCCCATGCATGACTCTACCTGAGCAAACGTGGAAGACGACAACTTGATTTGCCTGGAAAAGCCCCATCAGATCGATTCGGCGAGGGACGAAAACGATCTACATGGCCTGACAGCCGGTTACCTCGGTACAAACCTGCTTCGTCACCTAGTAGGCTGTAGCTGCTCTGTTGTATTGCCGGAGGGGGCCAGCGTCGTTGGCGAGGACGTGCTCCCAAATTTACGCGCGTGCGGACGCAAAAGCGACACTGAACACGTACGCCACAGAGATTGCCGGCGCTGTGGTCATTTTCGACCGAGGCAGCAAGCTGTGACCGGCCTGTCGCATATGTACGAGGCGTGCGTCGACCAACAGGGGGGCTTGTATCTCATAATTGGAGGCCCGACCACCGTAATCTTTACAATCTACAGAGTACGACACGGAACTGTGCAATCTACGCCGGCTCCTGCAGTCCTGGTTAGAGGATGCGGCTCAGTGTGGGGAGCGGACAATCATGCTGGTAAGGCTGGGAAGCACGTGTACCAGTGGTTGTGTAGATGCTGTTCCTGACCAGGATGGTCGGTTTTGCGCTGCCGCATATGATGGTTAAAAACGAAGGAATAAAAAAAGCTCGCTGCTGGCCTGTCTATCAGGCACGAGGCCAGTTCTCAGCATCGATCTGCGTTTGCTACCTAATGCCTCGTCGGCACTCGGCCGCTTCTTGCCCGATCCCGTCCTCGGTCTCCGACCAGTACGACGCCCAACATTTCTAAGCAGCTTTTAACCTGACGCATCTTGACATGCAAACTACCTTTTTTTCTTCGAGGATTCAGCCACTCTCTCCTACAGATCTGGCCGTTTCTACCATCATTTGTCATCCGATCTAGCATCGTGTCCTTTTGCCCAACTCGCCATGGCAAGCGTGGCAACGGATGGCATCGAGGCCGCCGCCGTCGCCTGCACTGTTCGGCTCCGACAAGCAAAACAACGCAAAATCCGGCGGTGATGGATCCGATACTGATTAAAAGCAATTGTATATGGATATGCAGTTATCAATGCTCCAGGTCCAGCAATCAACGACTGTCGCCATGAGCCAATCCGCGTCGCCCGTTTTCCAGTTCTAGCGTCATCGGCTCCGCATCGCCATCCTAGCTCTGCTCTATTCTACAGGTCCTTACCTACCAGCTCGGAGACCTCTCCAGTCCGAACACGACCTGGCCAACGCAAAAAAATCGTTTCTTCTGCACCTGTCGTCTTTTTTCAGCTTCCACGCCCCAGAAGTCCCAATTCGTTCAATTGCTTCGCGCTCCATCGGCCACGCTTTCCACCGACACCACTCTTCTTCGCTGGTCGTCCTCTCGGCGCATCGCACATCGCGGCGCCACGCTGTCCGGAGCTCCCGTCCAGCCTGTACTAGCTAGACTAAAAGTCGTTGCGCAGCAGCTCTTCAGTCTCACGGGGGTGGTGGCGTCACAGTTACATGTATAAAACGCCAGCGCCCTCTATGAGTCTCACACTGCTGCGAGCGACCTCTGTAGAATCGCGTCGCCTACTCCCTCGCATCACAGCGCATCGCCACGTACCATTCCGCACATCTCCGGTAGTCACCCGCAGACAGCTCCACGCCATGGCTTCGCCTTCGCCTTCGCACATCCGGGTCCGCGCCGACGAGACGGGTCTTTTACGCATCACGCAGACGTCCGAGGCTGCGGCCAAGGTCAGCGCGCTGCTGCAGGAGGATTTGGAGGTGTGCGAAGCCACCATTGCGTCACTCGCTGGTAGCTTGCTAACTGGGCTCTGCAGAAGCACAATGTCTTTTTCAACGAAAAGGGATACCACAACCATGTAAATAAATTGAACAAAATCTTTACCAGAGTCTTTGCTGCTGAAAAGCACGTATTAATTTGTCATCTAGATTGCCCATCAGCTGCTGGCGCTGTATGGCACCGGCGCCACGGCTGAAGACATTCAGCGCGGCTACGACGACAACAAATCCTACCAGCTGAAGCGGAACGAGCAGGGCGAAAAGGCACAGAATGCCCTCCGCGACAACTATGACGAGGCTGCCAAGGAATTCTATGGCCGGGGCCGGTATTATGGCGATTTCCTCCGCTTCTACCAGGGCGAGATCGAGAAGCACGGGTGGCAGCAAACGGTTCTCACGTATCTCATTGGCAAGGAACCCAACTTTCGTCGCCTCTTTTCCGGTACGGCTGTTTCTTTTTCTTTTGTTCTTCTTTCTCTCTAATAATACCCACTTTGCGTCAACACAATCTGGTTTACTCACAAACACGCACAGGCCTTTTACACCCCTACCTCCAGCTCATGTACGGCTTCGAGTGGGCGCAGCCCGCCATCATCGCCGAGGGCCTCGCGCAGACGAGCATCCACAGGGACAACTACGGCGACCTCTTTGCCGCCGTCGACGCCAGGGCCGCCCGGCAGAGCCCGCCCGCGCCGCCGCGCCACCTCGCCGACCTCTACGACGGCATGGCCGCCGAGCACCCGCACCTGGTGGCCGAGTCCAGATGGGAGGACGGCGATGGGAGCCAGGCCGCCGTGCTGGACCGCATCCCGGACCAGGTCGCCAACTACCTCGCCGCCAACGTCGCGGTCAGCGCCGACAACCTCGACGAGCAAATCGACGCCATGGTGCACGCGTCGGCGTACTTTGCTGCCGCCTCCATCTTTCACCCTCCTCACACGCCCAAGTTTGACTTTTTCGTCATGCAAGTCCATTCTCCTCCTCCTCGTCGTCCTGACCAATGATTGGTACACGAATAAGCACACTAACACTGCAGTACAGCCATCACAACAACCTCAGCCCCGCGTTCCTCTGGCTCAAGACCCAGGACTGGATCCCCACGGCCGCCAAGGTCCGCCTCCTCGAGTGGAAGCTGCGCACCGGCATCCTCACGTTCCTCTCCCGCGGCAGCCCGCGCCTCGACATGGCCGCGCTGCGCGCCTACGTGCCCCGCGACATCCGCACCGGCAAGAGCACCAAGATGGTCAGCACGCCCGAGGAGCTGCTGCCGCGCCTCCACGCCGTTTCCGACGACGGGCACGCCATCAAGGTCGCGCGCGCGCTGCTGCTCGCCCAGCAGGCCACGAGACCGTACCTCGACGGGCCGCGGCGGCCGGCGTGGATCCGCTTCGAGGACGACGAGACGTGGCTCAAGGCGCACTATGCCCTGCTCGACAGCGTCGAGGGCGCGGATGTGCAGAGCGGCAAGGAGCCGCGCTGGGTCCGCTCGGCAGGGTTCGACAGCGCGTGGGATGATGTCCCCAAGCTGTAAGCGTGTAGTTAGACTGCCGTTTCTATTGTAATTGAGTACAGTGTCCGCTTCGTGACGGACCTCTCTCGGACTCGCGACTGCAGCTGTACCAAAGTATTGGAGGCCCGTGACCGGTTCTGGGGTATTCAACTTTTTTGTGTTATATCAGTAACGCCCCAAGATTGCTCTATGAATACGACTATGATGATGGAAAATGAAGAACCAAGAAAAAAAAATCAACATGGAACACGATAATCAACTATGCCAACATGTCTTGCTGCCCTACTCCAGCCCAATCCACTCATCCTCGTCATCAGTAGACGTTTCCTCAACTTCGCCATTCATGTCCACATCAATGCTCACAGCTCCACCTTTTACCTCCTCCCCAGCCGTCAGCGTCTTGTTATTGCTCGCGCCTTTTGTGCCCGCCTGTCCCAGCAGGTAGTCGACCATGTAGACGTTTTCGTCTGCGAGGCGCTTGATGTCGTCGCGCATGCGCGTCACGGCGCGGTTGACGACGCGCAGCTCAACGTCGACCTTGGCGCGGTGGGCCGCCAGCCAGGCGCCGTGGTGGTCGACGAGGGCCTTGATCCAGAGCAGGCAAAACTCCATGTGCGGCGACTCCTCCGTCTGGGCGGCGACGAAGCGCAGCAGGCGCGGCACGTAGACGACGGGCAGCCCCGCGACGGCGAGGCCAATGTCCGCGGGCGGCACCGCCTGGAAGACGCGCTGCACGAGGGCGGCCTCGTTGAGGCGAAACGCCATGACGAGCGCCTTGAGGTAGTCGCGCTCCGTCTCGAGCACCGCGAGCGTCGACGCCGGCGTAATCTCCATGTGCAGGTCAAACGGGTCAAACTGCACCGTCGTGTCGAGGCTGTAGATGAGCAGGCCCTCGGTGGAGGCGGCGCAGAAGGAGGTGCCCGCGGGCGAAAAGGCGATGCCGCTGACGCGCACCTCGGGGAAGCGCCGACGCGCCGAGGGGTCGCCGCCGCGTCGGGAGCCGGGCAGGCCCTCGGCGGCGCGGGCGGCCTCGCGGTCCGAGATTTCGTCGTCGTCAATGTCGGCGGCTGTGCCGGCCTCGGTGAGGAGCCTGCTGTTGAGAAACTCTTGCGTACCCGAGAGCGACAGGTTGACGCTGACGGTAAACTTCTTCAGCAGCACCATGGTGGTGACGGAGTAGAGGCAAATGTACTTGGAGTTGCCGCCGGCGAGGATGCAGCTGCCGTCGGTGCTGTACCGGATCGAGTTGTAGGCCTTGGTGCCGGCCACGTTGGCGGCGGTGCGGCGGTCCGTGATCTTGCGCCCACCCGAGGCGTCGCGCCGCCCATCGACGCCGGCAACCTGCTCGGCCTCCATATTCCAAAACGTCAGCTGCCCGTCGAGCGTGGAGATGGCGAGCTGCAGCGAGTCGGGGCGCACCGCAATGTTAAGCACGTCGGCCTGCAGCTGCAGCGGCTCGCTCGTCTGCGTGCGGCTAAAGATGGACCAGATGCGCGCGGTGCGGTCCCAGCTGCCCGAGACGAGCGAGTCGCCGTTGGGCGCAAACGTGAGCGATGAGACAGGACCCTCGTGTCCCGACAGCTGGTCCAGCAGCTGGCCGGTTTGCACGGACCAGATGTGGATGTCAAAGGAGTCGAGGGACCCGGCGGCGACGACCTCGCCGCTGGGGTCGACGGCCATGCTGGAGAATGAGAGGCGCGTGGGCGCCGTGAAGGTGCGAAAGTTGCGGTACCTAATGAGATCCCACGCGCGTATGGAACCGTCGAGGCTCGATGTGAAGAGGACGTTGCCCTTTTTGGCAAATTCGCAGGCTGTGACGCCAGAGGTATGCTCGGTAAAGGTGACAATGCAGAAGCCTGATTCAATGTCCCAGACTTTGATCTTGCCGTCGTCGGCGGTGGTGACGATTTTGGTGCCGTCGGGTGAGTAGACGAGCGAGTTCATCGAGTCAAAGTGGCCCTGCTGCTTGAGAATGTAGGATTCGGACTGCCACTCCCAGACCAGAAGCTGGCCGAGCTTGGAGGCACCAAAAGCAAGCCACTCGCCGCTCTTGTTGATGGTGACAAAGTCAATGTCGTTTTGCGAAATGCTGAGCTTGTGGATATTGTTAAAGTCGGGCATCTCGTAGAGGCCAAAGAGGCCATTGGAGAAGCCGGCAACGAGTAGATTTGACTCGGGGTGGAACGAAGCGCATCGGACATTGGCGCTACCCTGCATGAAGTAGTGCTTCTGTACAATGCGCCAGTGCATATCGGAGTCGTCGTCCTCGTCCGTGTCCTCGTCGTCCTCCTTGACGCGGTTAAGCGGCTTCACGTAGCGCCAGTCAAACACGGCGCCGTCTTTGCTGACCGTGTAGATAATTTCCTGGTTCTCCGAGAACCAAGCGCCGATGACGGGCTGCTTGTGACCAGAGAGCACAGTCGGCGTGAAGCCGTCCTCGGCGCCAACGCTCCATATCCTCGCCGTCAGGTCCTTGGAGGCTGTGAGGAAGAAGCGCGAGTCGCTGGACCATTCAATGTGTTGCACATCGTCAAAGTGCCCGGTATGCGTGTGGTGCTTTACGAACGGCGCAAATTCGAGCTCGCCGCCGGCGTTGGTATCTGGAGTAGATGGAACGTGCCAGACTTCGAGTTTGCGGCCGAGACCGACGGCAAAGTGGCGACCCGAGGGCGAGAAGGAGAGCGCGGTGATTTTTCCCTTGAAAGAAAAGTGGTATATCGATATTCTCCGGGGCACGTTTGTCAGAATGGCGTGGCCGTCTTCGTCGACTGTGAGGAGGAGGTTGCCGCGCGGGGTGAGGCCGAGGCGGGCGATGTTTTTGCGGTGCGCAAATGGAAGAGTATATGATTTGTTTCTAGCGAGCTTAGAATTGTGCGCTCAATTTGAATTTCACACTCTATACATACTCGACGAGGTTAAAAACCGTCACTCTGTTGCCGACGGGCGAAAAGAGGTGGGTGCCATCGGGACTATAGAGCAAGTTGCCCTGGCAGTACACCGTGCCCAGCAAATTGGAAAACTGTCAAAGTCAGCGATTGATTTTTCAGCACACTCCAAGCACTCAGAAGCAGCGTACCCTGAAATCGGTCTTCATTGTCGTCTGGCGTCCATTATTCGCAAAGTTGCCATCGGCCGTCCAAAACTTTCCAAGCTGCGCTGCTTATCGATAGGCCGCCGAAATTTTTGGAGGGGCCGGCCATTAGTTGTTCCACATGGCGTTCTGTGGTCACTGCCGGAGCGACAGCCACAGCGACCAAGTTGGCGGTGGGGCGCATTGACCGCCTTGCCAGTCGCCAGCACCAGCCTAGCTGCCTGGCAGCAGTGCCTGGCCGTTGGCTGGGAAAGGGGGGCTGTTCAGGTGCTTGCCCCGTGTACCAACATCGCACTGACCAGCGCAGCCCGCAAGACAAGACCCCCTGACGAATCCAAGACCAGCAAAATTGGTGGCCACGACCCCCCTTTGGTGCCCCTGAACGCCCGCGCATCCAAGCTCCGAACCTCCTCCACCTTTGGACCATCCTGCCAAACGCTCTTCTTGACCAATCGATCTCAGGCTTTGATAGGCAGATATCTTGGGTTGTCCTTTGCTGCTTGTTGATTCATTCTTTGGTCACCGTGCCGACTAGTCCTCTCGTGACCATTCAGTTCCAACCGCTCACCCCCCATTATCAAGATGGCTCCTGCCAGCGCCGAGAGTGCATCGCCCATTGGCATTGCCAATCTGCCTAACCAGCGTCACAAGATTGTCGCAAAGCGTGGTGCCGGCTTCACCATTATGGTATGCACATGTCTTTTCCTACCGTTGTGCTGCCCTCCCTACGGGCGGTCGCCGCTTCGCCGTTTGATCAGGTCAAACTAACAGGGTCGCCATTAGGTTGCTGGAGAGTCTGGCCTGGGCAAGACGACTTTCATCAATACGCTGTTCTCAACCACCATCAAGAACTATGCCGACCACAAGCGCCGTCATCAGAAGCAGGTCGACAAGACTGTCGAGATTGAAATCACCAAGGCCGAGCTCGAGGAGAAGTTCTTCAAGGGTGCGTACTTGCCACGCCTCGCTGGCAGGTTTTCCGAATGCTAACAGTATTGCAGTCCGCCTGACCGTAATCGACACCCCTGGGTTTGGAGACTATGTCAATAACCGTGACTCCTGGATGCCCATCATCGAGTTCCTCGACGACCAGCACGAGTCCTACATGCTTCAGGAGCAGCAGCCCCGCCGTCAGGACAAGATCGACCTCCGTGTCCACGCCTGTCTATACTTTATCCGCCCTACCGGCCACACTCTCAAGCCCCTCGATATCGAGGTCATGAAGAAGCTTTGCACCCGTGTGAACCTGATTCCCGTCATTGCCAAGGCTGATACTCTCAGCCCTGCCGACTTGGCCAAGTTCAAGCAGCGCGTACGTTGGAGATGAGCCACCACTACAGTATCGTTGCTAACGTTTCCAGATCGCCGCCGTCATCGAGGCGCAGAACATTAAGATTTACCAGCCCCCAGTTGAGGAGGACGATGACGCTGCTGCCCAGCACGCGCGTAGCCTCATGGCCGCTATGCCTTTTGCTGTGATTGGTTCCGAGAAGGACGTCAAGACAACCGACGGACGAATTGTCAAGGGCCGTCAGTACTCTTGGGGTGTCGCCGAGGTCGAGAACGAGGACCACTGCGACTTTAAGAAGCTTCGATCCATTCTGATCCGCACCCACATGCTCGATCTCATCCACACCACCGAGGAGCTTCACTACGAAGCTTACCGCGCTCAGCAGATGGAGACGCGCAAGTTTGGCGAGGCTCGCCCTCGCAAGCTCGATAACCCCAAGTTTAAGGAAGAGGAGGAGGCTCTCCGTAAGCGTTTCACTGAGCAGGTTAAGATCGAGGAACAGCGCTTCCGCCAATGGGAGCAGAAGCTCATTTCTGAGCGTGATCGCCTCAACAAGGACCTGGAGCAGACTCACGCGCAGATCAAGCAGCTCGAGTCGGAGCTCGAGTCCATGCAGGGCAGCGCTGTCCGCAGCCACGGTCGCCGCTAAGCCTTTCATAATGTTTTGTGTCTTACTTGCAAAGCGGCTTGACGATCAGGAGTTTGTGGTTTGCGCATCTACGACCCAAGTCGGGGTATGCGTTGACCAGGCCGAATAGCACCGACAGGGGGATACAGGCATGGAGATCCTTGGCAGCAGGTCCCAGCGTTGGTGATATGGGTCTTTCTAATGAATGGCATCTTTCGATTGTGGAGGGACAGCGCTTGCTTGCTCGCTGTTGGGCCTCGTCGTATAATTGGCCATGGAGAGCCAAAAAGTTAATTGCCCTTGCCGAGCAAGATTTGTTGTGGAAGTTTTGATAATGTAGCCTTATTTTATTCCCTTTATTAACTCAAGTCTCGTGTATTCAATTTACGTCCGTTGGCTTGTAATGAAGAGAGACATGCTGGACGATGATGGATCCTTGAAGTAGCGGCGGCCGTTGCCTGCGGTAAATGCTAGAAAACGTACAAATGAAGAACTCCAGAAACATCAATATACCATGCAACAGCTAACCGGAAAAACTCCTCGCCTCGATCAAAATGGAAAATCAAACTGAAATGGAAAAAGGAAAAAAAAACGAAATTCAAGTCGCACCCGACCTCTCGAGACGACGCCCCTGATTTACTGGTTGCTTTTTTGTGTCGTGTAGCCCACTGCTTTCAACAGGCCACTTACCACCTGCAGGAGTCGATCAAGAACAGGGCAATAAATCAAGATTGCACACCCCGACACTGTCTCACGACAGTTGATCCAAGATATATACAAAGAAGGTGTAGGATAGCGTCAATATACGCGTCGATAGGGGTTGTGTCTCACACGGCGTCCATGCTGGCGCGCGTCGTGAGCTGCTCATTCTTGTTGCCGAGCCGGGAAATCTGCAAAAAGGCATCGACGCCGTAGCCCTCGAGGCTATGGACGTGCAGGCTGCCGGCCCAGTATTCGGCGTAGACGCGGCTGAGCGGCAGGCCCATGCCGAGGCGCAGGTTGGGCGGGCGGCAGGTGAGGCTGGACAGCGAGTTTTGCTGCGAGGGGGTGTGCGGTGTCGCGGACGTGGGCGTCTGATCCCGTGGCGACGGTGGGGGAGGTGGTGATGGTGTGGGATACGAGGGTGCCTTGAGGTCAGCGCGGCCGAGCTCGTCAATGTGCAGCTCCTGCATGGTGGCGGCCATGCGCGGCACCTGGCCGAGGTTTTCGAGCCGGCTGGCCGACTGGGGGCCCTTGGAAAAGGACCACAGGTAGGGCAGCTCCTCGCGGGGGATGCCGCCTCCGCGGTCCGAGATGCGGATGATGACGTGCTCCTGCGCCTCGCATATGGTGACTTCAATCGGCGGTGGGGGCTCCAATGGCGCTGCTGCCTTTTCCTGGAGCTGGGCCTGCCGGTCAATGACGGCTTGGACAGAGTTGCGGAGGAGCTCGCCGACGATGTACTCGAGATGGCTCAGGATATAGGGGAAGGAGGCGTTGAGGTGGCCGTCGACGTGGATGGCGGGCACCTGGGCGTCAGGCCCGTTGGTGGAGCGGGCGAGGGCGGTGACGGCGGCGGCGCAGCGGTCAATGACGTCGCGAGCCTGGCACTTGATGAAGACTTCGCCGATGAAGTCGCTCTCGGAGAGCTTGGCGCCGGGGGAAAAGTGCGGCGAGTGGTAGGTCTCGGTGAGGGAGAGGTGCTGCTCGGCAATGACGCGACGAGAGATGCGCTGTTTTCGCAAGTTAGCTTGCTTGCTCGGGTTGCTGGCCTGCTTTCCTTCCGATATAGTAGGCCAGAGAAGAAGGACTGAGTAGAGTCAATGTGTTATTGAGGACGTACGGATCGTAGCACGGTGTTCATAAACTTGTCGAGATCTTGGGGGTTCATCAGCCCGCCGCATTCGAGGATGCCCATGGCGAGCTTGGGGATGACTGTCAGGTGGCCCTTGAGGTTCTGACTGATGACATCGCAGAGGTGGTCATTATCCTCGAGGGTCTTGACTTCTTTAATCTTGCGAAATGTGTCAAACGCGTTGTAGTAGAGGTTGTAAACGTCGTTGATGTGGGGGTTCGTGACGACAACGTAGGGGAGCTGCTGCATGTCGCGCAGGCGATGGGCGATTCTGCGCGGCGTTAGGGCGACTGTGCGAGGGGTTGATTCAATCAGATTACATACCTAGATGGTAATTCTGTGCGAACATAGTTGGCGGAGCTGATGAGGCGGTGCTCGGTGAGGGAGCGGCCAAAGACCATGAGCTGGCGCAGACTGATGGGGCGGGCCTCGCGAGCAACCCAGCTGCAACGTGTTAGCGAGACCAATTGATTTTTGTCTGCTGCAGTGCCGTGATTGGTTTTTTCTTCTTTCCTGTGCACTGCATGAGTGGGCTAGACGTACTCGTCGAGAACAGAGACTGGTCGCCATGCTCCAGCGGCTGTAGCAGCTCCACGTCCGGCGATCGGACGGAGTTGCGAGGGTCTGATGGCGAGAGCGGCGACGGTCGACCTGGCTAAGGAATCGGTGAGCCACTGCCGCGGCCGCGTATGGCGCATAGCAGTCTTCAGCATGGTTACCGGGCCATGCAGCGGCGCAGCTCTGTTGTGGCCGGGGGATAGCAGTCCCCTGGGTAGGGGTTGTCGTGGTCTCGTGTGCTGGCCTGGCAGGCAAGCCACTGGTAGCTATCGGAATGCAGGAGGCAGAGTCTTGGGTGTCGGCGTTTGCAGCAAGAGGCCAAGGTTCAAGTGCAGCCGAATGCTAGAGATGAATCGCTAGGATGAACACTCGCAGGGTGATAGAGAAGAGGTGTAGAGTTACAAGAGGGAAAGTGTCGCATGCGCAGAAATGTAGAGATTCCAAGGGTATTTTTGGAGCCGAAAGCTTGTGACTGGGTCGGGACAGTGACAGCTTTGATTTTTGGGCGGCTTCTGTCAGGACTTTTTTACCCCACAGCGCGAAGCGGTATCGGCTCCCGATCAGGGCCAAGCGGAACAAGGCTGGAGACGGGCGTGAGAGCTCTCAAAACTTGCAAGGGCATGAATGATGTGAATGATGGTAGGTAGAGTTGAAGAAGGAGAGAAAGAGACATAAACATGTACACCGAGGGGGCATCCCGTTCCGGGTAGACGAGAATAGAAATAATCGCGCCAGAAGCCGCAAGCTTCCCCTCATTTCGCAGTCCGTTGTTCCCCGCGTTACAGGGGCGCTGCGTGTCTCTTGTTTTCGTCTCTGCCCATCTCCAACGAAATGCTGCGGTGCGTCCCGTCTTGGGTGCATATGCTATTCCGCTACTGGTGGCACTCGGCGTCTTTGCTGCCCAATGCTACTGTGGCGACAGAGTTTGGCTGGAGGCTACTGCACAATACCAACTAGCATGGAAATGAGGTGCCCGGTGCGTCACGTCCAGTATGTACAGACCCAGACTCATCTCAAGTCTGAGGTAGCTTGACAACTTTACGTCCATCGCCTTTGCTATTCTTTCTAGAGAAGTTACACTGACGTCCTCTTGCCGCGTTTCTGCAGCGGCCCGTCGTCAAGGCCCTCGTTCGGATCGAATGTGGGCAGCGGCAGAGACGATCCCAGCCACGTTTGGTCTATTGCCTTTCACATGTTGGAGGTGGCGCGAGACAGCCAACCAGCGTCGCATGGTGGTGCGCGGGGAAGCCTAACACCAATGTACCTTATTGCTAGCTGATGACTCAAAGCTCTCAGAGCGTCAGCTTTATTAGTGGCAACGGCGCATCTTTGTGCTACCCTGGGCTTGACAGCCCGTTGCAGCTTGGTGGCGTTGTGCGTACTGGTACCTATGCTTCTGGCCATATATCCTGCATGTCTGATACGTGCATGCTCTTCACATGATGTATTTGTATTGCTAGATCCCTGCGACAGAATGCTACAGTGTGGTGGGTTCGTGGGCCGGAGCAAAACTTGTCTGCCACTGGAGTCCAGGGTAACTAAAGGTGTGTGCTGGGCCTGGCGAAAGTCGCGCCGAGCAGAAACGACCACTGAAGGCTAATTGTGTTTCAAGGAAAAGTGCACCAATTTGAAACTTTGCCTATAGCATTATACCGAGACAGTAGGAACATGGTACCAGTGCCGAGTATTGCAACGCTACGGTTTTGGCCCGTTGGCGCGCTCGTCAGCCACGTTGCGGGGGCGCAAAAGTCAAAATGCTGAGCCGTAACCAATGTGTTAGGCGAGGACGTGGTCGGTGGCGAATCACAGTGGGTGTAGGTGAAGCCAACGGGGTAGGTACTTGCCAGAACAGCATCTGCCTGCAACAGTGCAATGCGCTGTAATCCAGTTCGAGCCAGAAGGCTGTCCTCTTTTTGAAATTGATTCTTCATTTTTCAGGATCTCGTAAATAGGTCCTGGTTTCAAATCATGAGTACTTTTTGTTCACCTATTGCCGCCAACTAGCGTAGTGCTGTTAACAAATATCTACATGTCAAACAGTGGCGGCAGCAGTGCGTGAGCAAGGTACCTCCTACCTAGGTACGAAATCAGCAGGCTCTTACGTAGGTACTGTTGGCTTGTGCCAGGGCTGGCCAGGGCCGTACCTACCACCAGTACGCACATGGCTCATCACGCAGAGGAGCGTCCCTTGTAACTGCATCATCATCGACTCCTGGTGCATGCGCCGATTTCCTCGCGGACTCTTTTGCCAAAAGTCCAACACACAAGTGAATTTAGGCAGTGTTGGAAAAGCCCTTGAACGCCGCTGCAGGCCAGGGAGACCACCGAGTGCTAACGAGAGTCTAGGTATGGCAATACCTTAGCATACCTTAGCTGCACCCCGCCGACATCGTGACGTGACGCCTCCCACCACTGTCCACCGACTTCAATCCACTGCTCCTGCATCGCAACTCGGAGCCACGCTGCCCCCCAGACGGGCTCTCTCTTCGTCTTTTTACGGACTTCACGGCCTGCATCCGTAATTGGCAATCATGGTCAGTCTCTTCCTGCCCTTGTTCCCTCAATCTCGTCTCCCCTTCGCCTGCCGTCCTGGCTGCCATCCCTGTTCCTGCCGCCTCACGACAATTTTTTTACGCCTCCAGCGGCCGCGACAACGCTTCTTGCTCGCCCTGCCTGCGGCGCCGTCCCGTCGCATCTGACCTCGAGCTTCATCTACTCTTGGTCATATTGCTTCCTCATTCTTCTCTCAAGACTCGCCGCGCGGCCCGCGCACACCTCAGATCTTGCCCCGCTCCCCGAAGCTTCAGCATCCAATACCCAGACTCTGCTTCTCTTGATACCACTTTCCTGCATCTTGTTGTCTTCATAGCCGCGATGAAAGCCACCAACTCTCTGTCGCTGCGCTTGCGCATTACTAACGTCCCCGTCTCTGCCCAGAGCTATAACGTTCCCTCTCCCAACGAGATGGAGGTCGATGCCCCCGAGTACGTCGACGTCTCCAGCGTCGCCGACCGCGAGACTGTTGCCATTATAAACACGGACAGTGTCGAACAAGACGCTGATTCCCTGCGGGATCTTCCTCTGGCAAGCGAATGTATGCATCCCATCACCGACCGCTCGGCCTTGACCCTCAATACCCTGATGCTAATCTGTCCCTCCCCTCGACGCAGATGAGGCCATGAAAGATATTGTTCTTCCTCCATTGATCGACCAGCCCAGGATCATTGAGGATTTTGTAAACACATGGACCGTTGTTAAGTGGCGTGATCTGCCCAAGAAAGAGCATGGTCCCATATTTGAGGCTGGCGGATTTCCCTGGTGCGTCGCTTCCAAGACCCTTGCCGCGTCTTTCGCCACTTCTTGCTAACTTTGTCTGCTCCAGGCGCATATTGCTCTTTGCCCACGGAAACAATACCGATCACTGCTCCATCTATCTCGAGCACGGTTTCGAACCCGATGCCGTACCAGACAATTGGAGCTGCTGTGTTCAATTTTCTCTAGTCCTCTGGAACCCAAATGACCCTAGCCTTTACGCCCACCACGCCGCTCATCATCGCTTTACTAAGGAAGAGGGTGACTGGGGCTTCACACGCTTTGTAGAGAGCAGAAGACTGTTCAATGTGCCCTGGGAGAATGGCACTAGACCTCTTCTCGAGAACGAAACGGCCAATATTACCGCATATGTCCGCTTGGTTGAAGATGAAACCGGCGTTCTTTGGCACAACTTTGTCAACTACGACTCCAAAAGGGAAACCGGCTATGTCGGTCTCAAAAACCAGGGCGCCACATGCTACCTGAACTCCCTCCTCCAGTCACTATATTTTACCAATGCCTTCCGCAAGGTCAGCATCCTCGCTCGTTTACCATGACTTTTTGCTAATCCTGCTAGGCCGTGTACGAGATTCCGACCGAGAATGATGACAGCCTGACAAATTCTGCATACACCTTACAACGGCTGTTTTACCAATTGCAGACTTCAGATCAGGCTGTTGGCACAAACGAGCTGACAAAATCATTTGGCTGGGAAACGAGACACATTTTTGAGCAACAAGACGTGCAAGAACTTTCGCGCAAGCTCATGGAGAGATTGGAGGAGAGAATGAAGGGTACCACGGCTGAAAACGTCCTGCCCGAGATATTTTCCGGCAAGATCAAGACTTACATTTCGTGCATCAATGTCGACTATGAATCAAGTCGCGTTGAGGACTTTTGGGACATTCAGCTCAACGTCAGCGGCAACAAGAGCCTTCTCGACAGCTTTCAGGACTACATTCAAGTGGAAAAAATGGACGGCGAGAATCAGTACTTTGCCGGCGACGAGCACAAGCTGCAGGATGCGGACAAGGGCGTCATCTTCAACAGCTTCCCTGATGTTCTCCACCTACAGCTCAAGCGCTTTGAATACGACATTCAAAGGGACATGATGATGAAGATCAACGACCGCTATGAGTTTCCCAACGTTTTTGACGCCGCGCCGTACCTCAACGACGATGCGGACAGATCCGAGTCTTGGACGTATCAGCTGCACGGTGTCCTGGTTCACAGTGGTGATCTCAACGCTGGCCACTATTACGCTTTCATCAAGCCCAACAAGGACGGTTGGTTCTACAAGTATGACGACGACAAGGTCACTAAGGCTACTTTGCGAGAGGTCCTGGAGGAGAATTATGGCGGCGAGGAGCTTGTGCCCAACGGCTATACCAGAGCCCCAGCGCAGAAGAAGGTACCCACTGTTCGCCAGAACAGCGCTTACATGCTGGTCTACATCCGCCAGACACGGGTTAACAAAATTCTCTTACCCGTCGCCCAAAATGATATCCCATCCCACTTGCAACAGCGTTTCGAGGAAGAGAATGCTCTTAAGGAGGCCCGTCGCAAGGAGCAGCGGGAAGCCCATCTTTACATGATGGCCAAGGTCATTACCAGCGAGACCTTTCGCAACTATGGCGGGACCGACATGGGTCGCTTTGACAGCACCGACCCCGAAGACGAGTCGGCTCCCAGGTCGTACCGAGTCAAGAAGGCATCCGTCATGGAAGACTTTGTGCAGCAGGTGGCCGAGGACATCGGCCAGGACCCTCGCAAGGTCCGCCTTTGGCTCATGGTTAACCGCCAAAACAAGACAATCCGCCCTGATCAGCCTGTCATGGATATGGGGCTGACAGTGGAGGAGACGTATGCCCGCTCTGCCGCACACAGAGACTCGAGCCTTCGACTCTGGGCCGAGGTCGCGACCGAGGTCGACGACGACGGAGCTGCCATCTGGCCCTCGTACCCGGCCCCTGCTGCAAATGGCATCAAGGAGGATACCATTCTCCTTTTACTCAAGCACTTTGACGTGGAGAAGCAGGAGCTCCACGGCGTAGGTCACATCTATATGCCCAAGGATAGAAAAATTGAGGACATGGCGCCTCTGATCCACGCCGCCATGGGCTGGGAGGCCAACTTGGCTGACGACGAGCGCCTTTTGCTATGGGAGGAAATCAAGCCCAACATGATTGAGCCTCTCAAGCCCAAGTTCACTCTCAAGACGGCCGAGTTGCAGGACGGTGATATCATTTGCTTTCAAAAGACGTCGGAGCACAAGTTCCAAGCCCGTCTTTCCGATGCCTCGAGCAAAGAGTCAGCTCCATCAGCGAATCGCATGGAAGACGCCAGAGAATACTATGACTTCTTGGAGCACAAGAGGGACGTGCGGTTCCACGCCCATCCCAGCCGCTGCGACCAGGAGAAGTATCCCGCTTTCGAGCTCGTTCTCAATTCCAAGATTAATTACGACACCTTGTCTGAGAGCGTGGGAGCATATCTCAAGGTGGAACCTACACACATCCGTCTATGGACTGTCAACGCATCTACAAACAACCCCAAGGCGCCCGTGAGGCGCGGTACCAACCCAACTCTGCGCCAAATTCTCCATCCTGCAGGAGGGAGCCTCAACTCTAGCCAGAGAAATGACGCTTTCTACTTTGAAGTGCTGGAGATGAGTCTGGCAGAGCTGGACACAAAGAAGAGCGTCAAGCTCACATGGCTGAGCGACGGTCTCAGCAAGGAAGAGCAGTTTGATCTCTTGGTGCCGAAGACGGGGACGATTGAGGATTTGATTCAGGCTTTGGTCAAAAAGGCTAGAATCGTGGACGAGGCCGAAGGAGGAAGGATACGCGTCTACGAAACGAGTTCCAACAAGTTCTATCGCGAACCTGTCCGCGAGCACGCCGTGCAGAACCTGAGCGACTATACACAAATCTACGCCGAGCGTGTGCCTGCCGATGAGCAGGATGCCAACGAAGCCAACTATATTCAGGTGTTCCATTTCCAGAACGAACCCAATCGCACTCACGGTGTGCCGTTTAAATTTCTTCTTCTCGAGGTACGTTTTGCTGCAGCGTACCTGGCGGCAAAGCTATATAGTCTAGGGATAATGACTAACACCGCGCAGGGAGAGAAGTTTGCAGACACCAAGAAGCGCCTTGAAAAGAGAACGGGTCTCAAGGGGAAGAGCTTTGAAAAGATCAAGTTTGCGGTTGTCCGCAGAAGCAGCCCTTCGAACCCTCGCTACCTCGAAGATGGTGAGCAGTGACCCTAGTCCCGTATCAGCCGCTTGCTAACATTTCATAGACGACGAGCTCTGGACTCTGGCCACATCTGAGGACGACTTTCTCGGTCTGGATCACATTGATCGAACGAGATCCGTACGGAATGGGGCAGAAGCACTATTTCTGCGTTGAGTTGGGCCGGCACCACGTGGATCCTCCTTGTTGGCTGCGTGTATGATGTGCCGTGTGCCGAATAGCTAGGAGGATGCGTCTCGCGATGCAAGCAGGAGCGCCGGTCAGTTGGGCCGGTCTCTCGGGTTATTATTGGGGAGGAGTTTGCCTTTGTTTCAATTTGTAGCACGACATTACAAGTATAAGAGTATATGGCCGTAGCTATAGCTGTGGCTTTGGGATATCATGGATTGAAAGGTGACGGCATCGTGGTATGCAGTGCAATACGATTGTCATTCAGCATGGTGCTCGCCGATTCATTGTTTTTAAGCTAAGTTTTACGTTTCTTAACAATACAAGATACAAATACAAAATTAAAGGGCTCAACTGCTTGAATCGATCCAGTCCGTGGACCCATGTCTTTATTCGTCCTCGCCGCCGCTCACCCGGTCAGCTTGCGATCGCTGTCAAAAACACTGAATGGCCTGTGCCTGCATCGCCCACTTCTTAACCAGGGACAGGTCCGGGGCACCGGGCGCGACAATCACAATGCTGTTGTCACTGCATTTGGCCAGCTCATTTTCGGGGAAAGAGAGGTGCTCGCAGATGTAGCAGATGCGACCGTCGGGAATCTTGATGGAGCCAATTTTTACGAAGCTGCGGTTACATCATTGTGTGTCAGAGACGGGAGAAGGAGAAACTTTGAGCGTTTTCTTGTGTAGAAAGGGGGCGGAGAGGCAGATGGAGGGACTGGGACTGGACTTGCCTGGGAGCTATCGAATTGATGGGGTGCATCTGCCCGTCGATGGGCCAGCGTTTGGACTTGCCATTGAAGCCAGTCCTGGAAAAAATAGTAACCGTGTTGTCGGGCTTGAATATGTTCTCCTGTGCGCCAAGTTGGATATCAGCTTCCTGCAGGTTTTCGTAGTTCCGTCAGGAGCGGGGGTCCATGGTATATGGCATGGAAAACGGACCGTGAAGCCGACGGGACTGGCGCTGGCGAGGCTGGCAAGAAGGGCCATGGGGACGAGAGTCTGGAGACGCATTTTTGAAGATGGGGTGGTGAAAAATATGAACAAGGTAGTGATTTTGGGGGGGGGGGGGGTTGGCGATGATGTTGGAAAAGAAAGAGAGAGAAAGGAAAAGGGGTGAAGCGACAAATCGGTTGTTGTGGCTAGATGGTGAGGGAAGGTGTTGGTCTAGGGAGTGGAAGGACCTGATCGACACGAAGCTGGGAAGGAACAAGTCGAGAATTGTGGCATCTGTTCCCAGGCAGGCTGTGAGGGTCCGGGTTGAGACTCGGTTGTCGCTGAGGTCACGAGAAATCTCGATATCCAACCATGTCGTTTCAAGACGCTCGTCGAGTTACAAATTTTTGGTCACTCGACTCTGCTTGCCAGGCTGGCAGAGACTAACCTTTCAAGTCCATCGATTTCACTTAGACGATAAACGTTGGGCCATGCCAGCAGAGCCAGACCATCAGGGGAAAGTAAAGCAATTGTCGATTATACTCTGGCAATACCCGATCCCGGCAATAATCGCCTTCCGAGCCGCAAAACTTGTTGACGTCTACTACCATGCCCTGTCGCGGCTCGCTGGAGATGTACGGGCGTGGCAGCAACAAGGCAGGACCGTGGCTCATTCCAATGTGAAGCGCTGAAATTGCGAAAAGGTCTCGACATGAGGTGTGAAGACGCAGGGCAGACATGGGACTGAGACGGTCATAAGAACCTCTGAGAAGACGCTCTGCAATCTTGCGCAATCTGGCAGACTGTTTGGAATTATTCACAGTGTAGAAAGTAGTCCATCGGGGAGGGTGGTAAGAAGAAGAGACTGGGGACTGTCAATTCCATTAGGTAGGAAGAAACGAAACGACAATTAAATAGGAAAGAATAACGAAAACAGGAAAAAGAAGAATAATAGTAGAGACTAAAAAAGTCTGAAACAATCAGAAGAATAGGAGAAACAAGGAAGACCTAAAAAATGAGAGCAACGGAAGAAATAACTGCAACTTGTACATGTAAAAAAGTACCATGTCTTACCGATTGCTACTTGTGATTGTACAGCTGGCCAGCCTCTTCTCTATTCAAAACGATGCCTGTTTCTGTGGTTCCCTTGTCGAAATTGCCTACAACTGCCTCTTTTGGGGATGTATAAGTGGTGTCCTGGAGAAACACGATATTCATGACGCCAACGGAAAGGAACTCGAGCCTTGCGAGTGACTCGATCAACGATCAGCCAACAGCCCAACTAGATAACCCAAGACACCATTCATCAAGCATTTTTGGCAATGTTCGCTCATCAAACATAAACAATGGTTCTACCGCCTCACAGCAAAGTAGGCTGGGAGGACCCTCACCAGCTTGAAGCGCTGGCCGTCGCGTGCAGCCCGCTCGCGCAGCAACTGCAAACACACCATCTTGGGCACTTTTGTCGACGGCCAGTACCATACATTGGTCAAGTGCAGCCCCGGGTTCAAAGAGATGAAATTTCCGAGTTACTCCGCGAGCGTCATGGCTTAGGCACCGCTACCCAGTACATGTGTTGGCGTCTCTATCTCGGGCGGCTAACAAATTTGGCAGTGTTGTAGACGGTGGTAGCCGCTCTCCTGGTCCTGTGACCCGCGCCCAAGGACTGGAAGAAGCCGGTATACTAGGTATCTGTTGCTTTGAATACACGACTGTGCCAGTGGGGCGTGCGGTGTTTGGCAGGTCCCCGTTTGACCACTTTGCGTAGTTTGGCCTTGCGTTTTGGTCCGAGGCGGATGAGACGGTATGCGCTGGCGGAGTCCCAGGATGAAGAGGAGTCGCTGGAAGACTGCTGAGCAGACCAGGTGTGGTATGAAAGACCGGATGCCATCAGACTGAAAAGTACATGCGTGTGGTGAGAGTATTGGCAGAGGTGGTGGCTGAAAAGCTTCGGAGTTCGTGCGGGAATGGACGAGCTGGAGAAGGGGAGCAGGGGAGGCTTGCGCGCTGCACAAACAGTTTTGTAAAGGCGCCGACTAGACGCACGTACGCGTGGGATCAGTAGAAAGAAGGAGAAGAGAATACGGAACTCTTCTTTTGCAAGTAGGAAGAGAAGTAAAAATGTAAAGAAGAAGGTTATCTAAAGCCAGTTACAGAGTTCATCTGCAAGGCATCCGTTTGCTCGAGCTAGTGGCCGCCTTGGCTGCCTTGTACACCTCAGCCATCTGAACGTGCTTTTTCACTGCACTCCTTCACACGCTATCCATTTGTCTTTTTTCTTTCCGTGATTCATACAATGAAGCTGTCCGGGCTACGACCCTTTAACTGGCTGCGCCGACCCTGGCACCCCCTCGCATTTACCAACACCCACTATCCGCGAATCCCTGCCACGTGCAAGATTGAAGAAGAGACTCTGCCGGGTTATCTCGCCGCGCGCTACTATCCCACGCGAATCGGCGAGACGCTCCAGGACCGGTATCAGGTGGTCGGGAAGCTGGGCTACGGCGCCACGTCGACGGTCTGGTTAGCGCGAGACATGCAGTGCGTATCACAATGTTGGACAGTTTTTTTGTCTCTCGAAGCTGAACAGGAAACAGACAACGACGCTATGTCACCCTCAAGATATTTGTTAGATCCGCTTCCATGGGCCAGGCATTGGATGACGAACTCGACATCTACGCGCGCATCAGCGGAAGAGCCACGAGGCACCCGGGTCGAGCCGCGATAAGGTCATTACTAGATTCGTTCTACATCAAAAGCCCCGAGGACACTCATCAGTGCCTGGTACATGCACCACTATTCGAGAACGTGTGGCAATTTCTGCACCGAAATCCGATCCGGAGACTGCCGCAGACGATCGTAGCGTTCATCCTCGAGCGTGTGTTCTTGGCACTGGACTACCTGCACACAGAGTGCCAGGTCATACACACTGGTAGGCTTCTCTATTCCACTGGCCTTATTGTAGCTATTTCTAACCATTTCTTTAGATATAAAAGCGGACAACATCATGTTTGAGATTTCCGACGACTCGGTTCTAATCGACTTTGAGCAGCAGGAGCTTGACAATCCGTGTCCCAGGAAGGAGGTGGATGGGAGACTCATTTACACGTCCCGAGAGCTGATGATGCCCAAAGACTTGGGAGCACCCGTTCTCTGCGACTTTGGCTCTGCCGTGGTGGGTGGTATTGAGCATTTGGAGGATGTACAGCCCAACATCTATCGCGCACCCGAGGTCATCCTGGAGGTGCCTTGGACGTACAGCGTCGACATGTGGAACGTGGGCTGCATGGTGAGCAGCAGCTCCAACATTGCACCAGTCGGCCCGTATGACTGACTTATTTTTCCGCAGATCTGGGACATCTTTGAGGGAGAATCGCTCTTCACTGGCCAAGACCCGGAGCTGCACACCTACCGCAGCCGCGCGCACCTCGCCGAGATGATGAGCCTCTTGGGTCCTCCGCCGCCTGGGCTCCTTGCCCGCGGACGGCTCCGGCACAAGTTCTTTGGCGCCGACGGCAGCTTCTCTGCGCAGCATGTAGTACCCGCAAAGACGACGCTGGAGCAGAGAGAAGCCATCCTTCATGGTGAGGAAAAGGCAGAGTTCTTACGGTTCGTGCAGAGGATGCTGCAGTGGGAGCCGGAAAAGCGTAGCTCTGCGAGGAGCTTGGCACAGGATGACTGGATCAGGCGGCATGTAACATGGTAGTTGCAGCAACATGTGTATCAATATACTTTGATCTTGACTTGCTCCACAAGGACTTGTGCCGGCCATATTCTTGCTTCTGCTACTCTGCCTCTGCGCTGCTGCTGCTGCTGCTGCTGTACCCGTTGTCCGCCGACTGATTCGTCAACTTCCAGATTTCAAAGGAATGACATCGGCTAGGCCAGGTCCGAGGACGGAACTACACGAGTAATTGGCTCAGTTCCAAACAGCCAAGTCCAACTCGCCAATATCAGCGTCACGGATACACTCCAGTCTACTTCTGCCCTCTCCTCAAGGAGCTGGTCGTGTAGGACCGGAAGAGCAGAGATTTGACCGGGCTGGTCTTTCTTCACTACAGTCAGGGTGTTATATCATTACTGCATTTATCGAGCTTTTTTCTTGTTTTTCTTGCTGTTATTTCTCTCGCTGTCGTGGTGAGCCCGGCTCGAAATATGTTGCGCCACACACCCGTCTTGACGACACTGCACAAACACACACATGGCGAGAGACTACTGCAGGCATTGCATGTGTAGAAGTGGCTGTCCCGGTGCTAGATGCACGTCACAGAAAAATGTCACGTTTACATAAAAGTCCAGAGCCGTGAAAAGGTTTGGAGTAACACAAGACAAAGAAACGCCACTTTTGGGCTACTATATCAGAAAGACTTGTCTACCGGGAGACATCAGGCCGCCACATCTCCTCACAACCTCGAATCATCCCATCAGCCATCCCATCCCATCACTCATATCCATCATAGTCTTCATCACCATCTTCTTTATCATCACCATCTTCTTCTTCTTCATCATCATCACCAACCCCCCCCCAAAAAACCAACCAATGTCTGACCCTCCCGCCATCATATTCCAAGAATTCCGCCGCTACCGCCGCCAATACGTCGAGTACTCTGACGGCACCAAGCTCACCCGCCGCGTCCACAAGGCCACCTTTGTGCCCCTCACGCCCTGGACCGCCGTCCTCACCACCACCACCACCACCGCCGCATCCTCACCGCTCCACCTCTCCCTCGTCGTCGAGAACCGCCCATCCCCCGCGGCGGCGACGCCCCAGCACTGGTCCCTCCTCTGCCACCGCGCCGACGACACCCGCGGCCGCGTGTGGCAAGTCGTCGGCGACGACGAGCGCAGCAGCATGCGCTACGCGCACGAGCTCGACGCCGAGAGGCTGGGCGGTGGTGGCGACGGGGCGTGGCATCAGGTCCTGAACGCGGCGCTGTCGGCGGCCCAGCGCGCCACCGTCGAAGAGGTCGTGGGGACGGAGCCGCCGCCGCGGGCACCGCAGAGCAGCAGCGCGGCGGCGGCCCATGGCAGGGAGAATAGTCAGGGCTGGGTGCTCAGGGTGCTGAGGAGGCTGGCGGCCGAGGGGATTGTGGAAGAGACCCAGGTTGACGAGTTGCGGGAGCGGATGGATCCTGTCAAGTAAATGAGTTGGGCATGAATGATGGGTCATGGCTGTTTCTGACATGCTTCTCACATGTTTTCTTTGTGCATTTTCATATACCCTGCCTGGCTTTCTGTCCTTTGAAATTGTAGCATCTCCCCTCTCCTCGATTCTAATTTACTTCCTGAGGCTTTGTATATTTTCTACTTTCTTTCTCGGCTTTCTTTATTTGCCAAGAATAGTAAAACAGTCTTCGCAGTCAAGATGATGCCAATGAATCGCACCGACTATGTGTAACTGGATAATTTCTCCATTACCACGCTAAGCCTGTAGTGTTATATATAGTGATGATATTGTACATTTTCATTCTTTTGAACCCGGCTTGCACATCCCTTCTATGATACAGTGTTAGATACATTCCACACACGTCGGGGCTTTTCAAATGCTCATACACGCAGACCTACAGCCTCGTTCTTCCACTCTCCCTTCTCCCTCTCCCTTCTGCCTCACCTCCTCGCGCGCGCAGGCCCACGGCCCACCGCAACAGGCACCGGCTCGGCGGCCGCCTTTTGCTGCTCCTCCACCAGCCTCTGCATCAGATACCCGTCGACCCGCTGCTGGCCGTCCATCACGGTGCCCTGCTCCAGGCGCAGCGCCTCGGCGCGGGCGGCCTCTGTGCGCTGCTCCGTCAGCTGCGCCCGGCGCTGCGGCGTCATGCGCCACCCGGGCGGGAACTTTGGCTTGCGCGGCTTCGCCTTGGTCGCGCGGTAGTAGTGGCGCGTGTCGAGGGCCACGTCCTCAAACGTGTCCTGCGGGTCCTTGGCCTCGGCGACGAGCGTGGCCACCAGCTGCTGCAGGTACTGCTTGTTCTGCGCCTGGTGCTCGTAGCGTCCGCAGCCCATCTTGACCACGTCCGTCTCGGGGTTGAGGCGCGCGCCCACCAGCTTGCGCAGCTTGGAGGTCTGCACGTGCGTCAGCCCCAGGTCCCCCGGCGCAAACTGCACGACGACCTTGCTCTCAGCTGGGTGCGCTTCGCCCATGTATGTCGTGTATCTCCATCGTAGAACCTGGTCAGCTTTAGGCACTTCGAAAGGCTTGGCGAGTTCTGAGTTCTTTGTTAACTTCGGTATCCACACGTAAGGTCACGGATGTAAAACATACTGGACAGAAGCGGCATCTCCCAGACGGCCAATCTCGTATAGTGTCGCATCTCACGGACCTCGTCCAGCTTATTGTGCGCCATGGACATCATGTCATCCTCGTTGAACTCGTCGTGCTCTTCGGTAAACGAGTCCGGATCGTCCTCGTCGTACCAAAACGCCCTGCGGTCCGGCTTGCCTCCAGAGTCGTCCCGCACCAGCTCGTCGGTGAAGAGCCTGTCCTGCGTCGAGAAGCCGGGCGTGTAGCGCAGCTTGTCGTCGAGGTACGCCTCGATGCTGTTGTGGCCGTTGAGCTTGGCCAGCTGGTCGAGCTGCTGCAGGCCCTCGGGGGTCGCGCGGTCCAGAAACGCCTTGTCGAGCTGCTTCAGCTCCACGGGGACGCTCTCGCCGCCTTCGTCGCCGTCAAAGGCACGCTCGGCACCGCGTATCGAGCTCGTGCTAAAGGTGGCCCTCGTGCCGCCCATGCTCATCACGCCGTGGTGGTGGTGGTCGCGGCGAACCAATTGCGGCGCCGTCCGTCGACAGGCAGCGGCGCATAATCTCGCAACGCGGGGGGCACAAGCCATCTTGACAGTATCGACTGCACGGATGGCAATTCCTGTGCTGTATCGTGTTGCGCGGTGCGGATATGAAACCGTGATATTGTCCAAGCTTCAAAATTTCGGCGGACCAGTTTGGCTGGCCAGCTGCCCCTGGTGAAAGAGGTGGCTGCCGAAGTTCAGCCTTTGCAATGCGTGGGTAAATCCCGGCTAACAGCCCCGCGCCAAGCTCAGCGCCTGCATTTGTTAAGCCACAATCTGACTTACACCTCGAATCTCAACTTTGTCTGCTACATCACTCACACAGAATATACATTTAAAAAAAAATGGCTGCAGCAAAGGGCGTAAAAAGATACTGTCTGGTCACGGTCGGCGCCACCGTCGGCTTCAGAAAACTGACCGCCGCCGTTCTCGAGCCCGCCTTTTGGCAGCACCTGGCCGGCCACGGCTTCACAGAGCTGCGTGTCCAGTGCGGGCCAGACGAGCCCTGGGCCGCCGGGATGGTGGAAAGCAAAAACGAGGACATTCCGACACCCTTTGAAATTACAGTCTTTGCATCACGAGATGATCTCCTTATGGAGGAAATGACGCTGTGCAAAGCGTCGGGCAGTGGCCGAGCAGAGGGCCTCATCATCGGCCACGCAGGTGAGTATCCCACAACCGAGCTCGGACACCCCCCCTCCCCTAAACAGCAAAGCTAACGGGAACTTTTGTAGGCACTGGCACAATCTTGGATGCGTGGAGGCTAAATGTCCCAATGATTGTTGTGCCCAACACGAATCTGCTCAATGACCACCAGACGGAAATGGCGCAGCACTTGGCCCAGGAAGGCTACGCAACACACGCCAAAGCAGAGTAGGTCACTGACATGAAGGCGGATTGTATCCACACAACTTATTTTTTCTTTCTAGTCTTGATGACCTCAAAGAGGCAGTCGATAAGGCAAAGCTCCTCGTGGAAGAGAACAAGAGCCGTCACCCACCACATGCCATCTCAGCCAACGACAAGCCGGCCATGCGGCTGTGGGACATTGTCCCAGAGGAAGTGCAAAAGGAGCAGAATCAGCAAATGTCCACCGACTAGGAGGCTCAGGAACATTTCCTGACAACGTTTTTGCGTATATAACTCGGCGTAAACATGCTTCAACTTGATACCCCGGCATGAGTATGATTGCATTTCTTTGTATTTAGCTAGCTCCTATTTTACTTTATTTGCTTCATCAACGTTCAATTTGGCATGATCTATGGCAGGTTTTGCACATCCCAAATCTTGACCGTCGCGTCGTTGCCCGCGCTCGCAAGCCTGCCGCCCTCGATCCACGCCACGCCGCTGACGCCGTCCTTGTGGGCATTGGCCGCCTTGATGCGCTTGCCCTGGTTCTTCTTCTCCAGACACCAGATGAAGACGTTGGTGTCCAGGCTGCCGCTGGCGGCGTACGCTCCCGTGTCGTCCCAGGTGATGCAGGTGACGCGGGCCGTGTGCGCCGACCAGCGGTCCGCCACCACGTCCCAGCTGCCAACCTTGTATACGTAAATTTTGCCAACGCTGTTGCCCGCAGCCAGGTGCGCGCCGTCGTGGGAAAAGGCGAGCGAGGAAATGATGCCCGTCGAGTTGGCGAGGCTCTGGGCTTCTTGTAGCGCGCCGCTCGAGTCGGCCTTGTACACCTTGACCGAGTTTTGGTCGGCGCCGACGGCGACGAAGCCATTGGTGGCTGCGATCGTGCCTGGTGTGTATGCAGTGGATGTTTCCTTGATGAGCTTTCCGTTGCTGTAAGCAGCGATTCCCGATGTCGTAGCAACGTATACGATGCCATCCGCCGTGGCCACACCCTTGGGCTGGGCGGGCAGGGTGACGCTCTCGCCGAGGAACGTCTTGGCAGCCTCGTCCACCGTTCTGAGCGTATCGTCCCAGCTAGTACTGTATGCTTTGCCGGATGCACCAGCCAGCTGGGCAATCTGGTTCGTGTGCGACTGGCCGTCGACGACTGTAGCGGTACCAGTCTTGATGTCCCAGTGGCAGACGCGGCCGTCGAAGCTGCCCGTCCATAACGCCGTACCCTTGTTATCCGAGGTGCGTATCATGGTAGTGATGCCTTTGTTGTGGCCCTGAATCACTTTGACAGCTGTGTCTTTGCCCTCTTGGAGATATGTGAGCTCGCCTCGCAGGTTCAAGCTTATGATAAGACCATCACTACGGCCATGAGGGATGACAACGCCAACCTGCTGGTCACCGACACTGACACCATCGCCAAACTTCCAGCTCTGTATGATACTACCCGACTCGACATCCCAGATCCTGACACTTTGGTCCGCGCTCGCCGTGGCAATCTTCTTGCCGTCCTGCGACCACGACACGGCAAAGATGGAGCCAGTGTGCTCGCCCTCGCCAATCTGCTTGCCGGGTTCGCCCGTCTTGCCATCGTACAGCTGGATGCGTTTGTCCGCGCCGACGGTAACCAGCGTGTTCCCATCGGGCGAGTACGCGGCGCCAAAGACGAAGCCCTTGTGCTGGGTGCTCTTGTCGTTGAACTTGTAGGGGGCGCCGTGGTAAAAGACCATGTTGCCGTCGTCGCCAACGGTGGCGGCGCGAAAGGGCCGCTGGCTCTTCACGGCGACGGCGTTGACGGCCTTGCTGTGGCCAATGACCTCGCCGACCGAGTTGCCGCTGTCGGCGGTGATGCAGCGGCCAAACTGCTCGCGGCCGTCGCCAACGGCAATGAGGCGCTGCGACTCGCCGTCCCACGCAATGTCGTGGAGGCGGCCTGAGATGATGCCGTACTCCTTGCCGGCGCTGCCGATGCTCTCGGGCTCCCAGACGCGCAGGGTGCCCGCGGCGTCACCGCTGGCGACCTTGAAGCCGTTGGGGGCGAAGCGGGCGACGGTGGTGGCGACGGTGTGGCCGGTGTATTCCTGACAGTCGTCGGGCGAGTCGATGGATCGGACAAATATGGATTTTCCAGACTGAAGAAAACAAAAGTCAGAGCTTATTCCGCAGCCGTGCTATGCCTGCGACGGCTTCGAGAGCTGTCTTGGGTACTGACCGCGTAAGCTATGCGCTGGCCCTTGCTATCCGTCGACAGCTGCGTGGGCTGGCCGCGGGTGGTGGCTGGAGCCGCGGCCAGAATTTTATTGATGGTAATAGCAGGAGAAGCCATCTTGCTGTGTGTCGATGAACAGGCAAGCTGCAGACTTTTGTTGTGCCCCGAGACAAGTTGGTGTTTGGGGTTTGGGAGGGGGGTTGAGCTTGGAGGGGCAGCGACCAAGAGGGGCAGCGGGATGACGTCTCAGTCAATGAGGTGTAAGTCGGCCAGCACCAAGGTCTGCAGTCAGGAACAAATCTGCAAGAGCAGTATTGGTTTAGTAGAATGGCTTTAATTGACCTTGGTTTCTTGAGGGAGGCCAATCGATCAATTTGTATTTCAAACAGGCGATTGTAAGCTGCTGCCTGGAGGCACCGGAATAGCTGGACCCAGGCATGGGGCCTGTGAGCTAACTAGGACTCCATACCGACCATGTCTAACTGTCCAGCAAGAAGACGGCAAAAGGTGCGATGCTGCCGCTATATCGACAGATTCTACTTTTCTAATATAGCGCGGCGTAGAGTTTTCTGCAAATTTAATTTCGTTTTTTTGGAAGCAGATGTTTGACGTTCAAGCTCAAACAAAGCAGAGCCGACCTCACATGGCCCATCACAGAAGCCTTCGTAGTGATCCTGTATAAGAAATAACTTTGTTGATTTAATGATCAAACTTGGTTTAGATACTTGCTATGTAATTTGGCAGCCAAATCCAGACAAATGCAATCTATCTACTTTCCCTTCTTTGATACCCAGATCTTTGGCTTTCATCACGCCATGAAGGCTTATCCCAGACTGCGGAACGACCAAACGCCCGTCGGAGGTCTCAGGCACCATCCCGGTGACATTGCGCGGTATGACAAGCAGCCTCTAAAAGCGCCAGGACGAGACTACCGATGCAAAGATGTTTCAAATCCTCGAGCCGCCGCCATTGTCCGGTCTCGAATCCTCGCTGGCTTGGTTTCCGGGAATGGCAGTACATGTCTTGTTCGGCATTTTGTTTCGGTATTCTCGGCTCGTCACATGATAAAAAAGCTTCATCACTATCTCAAGTATCGTTCAGTGAGGGTAAGAGGGGCAGGCTTCTAATCGAGGTCGCAGGGTGCAGGGTGGCTGTTTTGTCGACGCTGGGGCTTTACATGCTGGTGCTGCCTCGACACGACCGAAGCCTACGTCAGGTCGCATACGCTTATACCTGCAGGGCTGCCATCAATACTCGATCGGCGGCAGTCACCTTTGCTGCGAGCCGCTTCTTGTGCCGCATTTTCGGCGCTCAGTGTGCAAGGCTTGCAATACCAGTTGCAGCTTGACCGACTTTGGTGCCGGCTATTAGCATGCAGATGCCTCTCCGCCAATTAGCAGCAATAACCGCTTCATTGACCAGATCCATGGGATTTGGAAGTATACACCAGAGAAGCATATAGAAGTACATGCTCAAATTCATATGCCCACATGGCTTGCCACGGATGGCCAACGCTGTCGCACACTGCCGCGTAGACAGAATTCGCAGCCTTTTTCGTCGGCGCATTTGCCCCTCTAAATTTTCGTTGACATACAGCTGCGAGGGTATTGTAGAAAAATGATGTGCGCAGGGCGGCACACGTATCACTCCTCCCAGAGCTACTGCATGTCACAGTCGTTGCCCACAACGAACAACACACACGGTGCCACGCTGTACATTATGCATGGCTGAGATGGCCACAGCCCCCAAAGCCAAGGGGCATGTGTTGATCGAGGGAGTGCAAAGCCTTTAAAACAACAAAAATAAAAACAGGCAGTACGAGTTAAGCGTTATATTTAAACGGGCACCTCAATCTTGACAGACAGCTATTCCCGTCGCCCTGGCGTGGAGCGTAATAGGACATGGTCCCTTTGATTTCAACGCCACCTCACGTGTGAGACATGATAAATTACCGCCCTCTTGCGCTAGGAAAGGCTAGCCTACATCTACCCTAGTCGGATCTCGCATCACGCAGTTTTGCCCAGATGTAAGTAAGCCCTGCCGATCCCTTGCAACTACCCAAACAGCATCATGGTTGAGCAAGAACATGTCAATGTACCATGAAATCGTCCCGTCTTTTCTTTTCGTCTTCTCTATTCCTCTGCGAGAGCTTTGCATGCAGTCCCGACTTTTCGTGCCAAGATGTTCTGATTCAATTGCGATGCGCAAGTCCTAGACAGACGCAGCTGCTAATCAAACTCCAAAAAGCAAGCTCTACGACAGGGATGGCCTTCCACCACCAGCCGTACCACCACTGTCTTTATATCCCATGTGGCTCTCCCAACCCATCCAAAGAAGCAAATAAAGGTAAATCCCCGTAGGCTCCAGTCCATCGTCTTGTGTGGGCGCAAAAGAAAGAAGAAAGGAATCGAAAATCCACACAGTTGTGTCAAGCCCAAAGCACGATGCCAAGGGCAAAGAAGCAGCCTGGTCAAAATGCAATTTTGAGACGAGACAGCCAAAAATGTCTCTCTCTTCTTTCCCTTGAAGCCACGAAAACCCCAGACCTGTACTTTATCCCACATGTTTTCCTTTTGCTTTGCTCGTCTTTTCCTTTCTTTTCCCTGCTCATCGTCCAACGAATCGATACCCTCCGACCGCCCGCCCCCCTCCAGACTTTTATAGTTCCTATTGCCCTCTCTTGACCGTCGACCGTTCATACAAGCAACTCTTCTTCCCTCCTTTCTCATCCTCACCTCGTCTTCCCGCCCCCCAGCTCCTCATTCCCGCGACCCTCTCAGCAACATCACCCAACAACTCAAAAATCACCAGCTCGTCACCATGAAGTTCCTCGCCGCCATCGTCCTGCTCGTCGCCGCCGGCGTCACCGCCGAGGACAAGAACTGCGAGGCCGAGTACATTGTCAGCCGCTGCCTCAAGACCGAAACCGACAAGGTAAGCCCCCCTCCCCCCCATCTCTCTCTCTCTCTCTCTTCTTTCCCCGTCACTAACCATCCATCCCAGGTCGGTGCTTGTACCACCACAGACTTTGACTGCCTCTGCGCCGCCTACCAGGCCGTCGCCACGTAAGTCCCCTGCTTCTTTTCTCTTGATCCCCTCCAACTTCCTCATGAAACCATGCTGACAAGTACATCACGGGGGGTGGGTAGCTGCTACAACAACTGCCCCAACGACGACCGCGCCCCCGCCGCGCGCAGCCAAGTCACCGCCAACTGCCGCAACGTCACCACCACTTCGACCTCGCGTCTCCCCACCGCCGCGGCCTCCTCCTCCTCGGGCGCCTCCTCGAGCGCCGCGGGCGTCGCCACTAACCTCAACGCCCCGCCCCCGACGAGCGCCGGCTTCGTCGCCGGCAGCGCCTCCCCTACGGGCGGCTCCTCGGCCCCTGCCATGCACGGTGTGGGCGGCATCGCCGTCGCTGCCGGCATCGCCGGTGCTCTCGCCATGCTGTAACTGTCCCGTATTGTTAAACAAAGGTAGAGAGGGGGAGAGGGAGACGAGATTTGTTTAGATGTATATTTCTGACTGCAATCTTGGTGTATGTAACCTGGCTTGGAGAGGTACCTTTGCAAGGTCCATTCCTAGAGGGAGGAACAAGCGACCTATTTAATGTTTATTAATTCAAAACCTGTGCAAATATTTAGACCTTGACAATAAATCTCTAAATTCATACCATGTTGTCTTACATTGTTAGCCTCCTACGGGGACTTGCACGAACCCACTTTCAACGGCACTTCTGAGGCTCGCCAGTTGAGATAGTCGTATGTCTAGCAAATCACAAGTCACTGGCACACAATTTGTCAACAAGCGCTGCTCTCATTGCCGATCCAATCGGTATCTATCATACAGCGAGGATCCTCGTCGACACCAACGCAATTCATACAACGCCTCCACTTGCCCGCCTGTGTCCAGGCTCGCGTGGCAATCCTAGTCAACCAATTTTTGCACCTCATACGTCCTCCGCATGATAGGTGTGTTGTGAGATAGGACCATTCTCTCAGGATTTTCTACATGGAAAAAAGAAACTGGAAACGCGCCGAACCTTCCCCCAAAATGCCAAATAAACGCCGGTAATCCTTGCTCCAAGAAATTCATGGTCCAGTACCCATAACTATGTGTTTTTGAGCGTTGCGCATCGTGCGCAGGTTTAACAATAATGTAGTGTAGAAGCGACTAAAATCGAAGTATCGTGGTAAAAACAGGGTGTTAAGAAGGTAGGGTGGTGACTGTCAAGTCATGGTGGTAGCACAGTTGTTCACGCGCGGCGAGAGTTTCGCTGCTTGGTATTGCCTTGCTTCATTGGGCCCATAAAGGTAACGTGCTTGGTGTCGTCCTTACGAAGTCGGACAGTGCCAGAGCCACGACGTAGCGCACGAGGCTCATGCTCCTCGTCAATCGCGATCTCGGCGACATCAGAAACAGAGCCAGCTTCCATGTGATCGCTAGCCTCGGAGACTGACGAGCCCTCGTCGGAGTCATCATACTCTCCGTCGTCGCTAACCAGGGAAGGCGCACTGTTACTCACCAAGGTGCTAGGGCTGAGATTATCTTCGCGTATAGGCATGTCGTCATCCGACAGTCCGCCATGGGAAGCAGAAGAAGAACGGGGCGGCGACACAAAGTCCATGTGAGCAGGACGGCTCTTGGAGCTTGGCGGTCTTGCCATCGGAACGGGGGAGCTGCGCGCAGGCATGCGCATGACAACTGGCGTCCGGACAGCAGAGGGGTCGCCACCGACGCGAGGCAGCGAGCTATCGGCGTCAGACTCGTCTCCGGAAGCCTCGTCCAAGGAAATCTTGGTCTTGGCGTCGGTAACAATGTCGCCAAGATTGCGGTTGAAATCCTTGCCCTGCATAAACTTGGAGAGGTAGGGGGCATCGGCAGCAGCTTTGAACTTGTTCGTCTTTTTCTTTTGCTGCTTGGAGATACGACCAGCAGGAGCCTTGGGCTCAGAATGCAGCTTGAGTGCGTCAGCAATTCTGCTGCGCAAAGCGGAATAGGCCTCCTGGTCAGTAAGATCACGGGCAGCAAAAGGGTGCACGAGGGCCGAGTTCGAGACCGGAGGAGCAGGCTTATCGTCGACAGGTGTGACGATACTGTTGGTGCGCGGTTCTGGGGCGGCATCGATAGGCTGGCCACTTTGGACGGCGGCCTCCTCATGGCTCTTGAAGTCGCGCTTGTGGGCAATGCGACAGTGATTGATGAAGCCCTGCGTGCTAGAAAAGTTCTCGCGGTTGCAGTCGAGGCAGACAAGCTTAACCGTTTGTCCATCAGAGCGCTTCAGGATGCAAGGACCAGCCTTGTCCTTGGGCTGGGGGTATCCGCTGGAAAGAGACTGCAGACGCTGACCAGACATGGCACGGCCAGGACGGCTCTTGCCGACAGTGGTCTCTGTGAAGCTGTTGCGCGTGGTTCGTCCCTCGGCGAAAGAGGCTCGCGCAGCCGCAAATTCGGCGGTGAACTGCCACTCAGGTTGCATTCCGTCAAAAGAAGGATCCGGAATGAGCCATTTGGCGTAGTGACGAGCATAGGGACCATCAACGACGCCAAAAGGCGGTGCCCACTTGGGCGCAGGCTCGGCAGGGTGGTTGGCAAGCGCAGGACCCTTGCCGTTGGTGACGTCAAGCATCTGGTCGGGTGTAGGGCAGTTGACGGGGTAGGGTATCAAGTGACAGCGGCGCAGTTGTTCGAGAGCGACCTGGCACTTGGCAAGCTCCTGGTTTATGAGGCGCAGCTCATCATGCTTGAGCAGAATCTCGAGGCCGAACTGGTGGCGGATTTCGTCGCGGGCGCAGTCGAGAGGATCTTGTTGAGCGTAAACCATGTTGTCGTCATCGGCATGTTTGGCGCGCTTGACACCAGGGTCGGCAGAGTCTAGCGACAGCGACTCGGCATCATCAAGGCCGTGTAGCTTTCTTTTCAGGGGATGCGTGGTGGGCGAGGACGGGTCGGAAGCAGTCGTGGGAGAAGGCGTCGGATGCTGGTGGGAGTGGTCGTAGGCACCGTGTGAGGTATGTATCGACTGTTCACTACCCCTAGAATCCGAGCCCCAGAAACGAAACATAGATGCGCCGTGATGTGGGTGACTGCGACAAGAAAAACGGAACGCGCCGCTCTTGTCGCAAAGTCGTGCTTGACGTTATCAGATGCTTTGCGAACGGTTGCGCGCAAAAAAAAGTTGGTGACTAAGGCCACCAAGGAGTGGGTCTGTGTGGTGTGTGTCAAGCGTGGCGTGTGGCGTGAGTGCAGAAAAGAGGGGACGGTGCTGCCTGCTGCTGACGTAACGAGACGGATCAGTGGGATTGGACAGAGGCCAAAGGCGTACGTTAGCGGGTGTCACTGTGAAAGTGAAAGTGGCTCCCCCCTGAAGTGGACAGGCCGTGTTGTGAGGCACAAGCCAAACAGTGGATGCGCAGCTAGGCAGTTGCCTGAGAGGCGTCGGAGAAGCGCAGAGTCAGAGAGAAGCTGGGCGAGAGAGGGAGAGGCGATGAGAGAGAAGCTGCCTGCGGACGCGCAACGGAGCAGAACGAGGGAGCTTGGGGCAGACAGGGAAAATGAGGACCAGGAAAACAGAGAGGAGATCGAGCGCTAACGAAAGCCTCGAGCCAAATATTCTGGCGACAAAAATGAAGGCGAAGAAAAATAATTATTAGAAGAAGGATGTCGGGGCAGGAGGGTGGTGAGAGTGAGGAGAATGAGGGAGGGAGAAGGCAGGTAGGCAGGTGGCGATGGGCAGGCGAGGAGAAAGGAGGAGGAGAGAGGGTGACGAGCTGTGTGTGGCAGAAGGATGGTTTGGGTTTGGGGCCCTGGGCTAGGCAGTGGTAGCGGGCAGCCTTGGGACGCAGCCAGCAGGCTAACAGCGCCTGCGAGTTGCCTGTAGGCTGTAGCTACGGATACAGTGGATTGAGTTGGTGTCTGTCAGTGGTTGTTGACTGGGCAGGTGCGTGCAGGAGGGAGGCCAAGGGAAGGAGCAAGGAGGCACGGCGCAGCTACGGGGGCGGAGGCGGAGCGGACGGCAGCCTATCGGGACAAAAGCTGCGCAGCTCGACCGGGATACGGGCAAGGAAAAAAGGAGTGCGACACCACTTGCGCACCAGAGAAAAGGAAAAAAATTGGGCTTCGTTTGTCAAGAATGGGCCCGAATGACGGCGACAGTGACTTGGGCCCTCCGCTGGAGCGCTGGTGCTGGTCTTGGCCGGCTGCCTGTGGGCACGCTAGCACGCCTGTATTTCAAGGCTGCTACAAGCCTGCAACATGTCCTGGCAAGGAGCGAAGCGCACCAAGCTCGAGCCAGGATGCCAATGATTTTCTTCCTTTTTACTCTCTATGTTTGGACCAGCCACTCGGAAACCACCACCACACATGCTTGCTGACTGGTACGTTTTTGCTCTCCTTGGTGGTGGAGTGGATTTCGTGCACAGTGTGTTTGCCTGCGACGCCCGCTCGGTGCCAGGCCTACCCAGATGTTGTGTTACTGGCCGCCCAAGCTGCGTCGTCGCCTGCAGCCGCAGCGCACCGCCCTGTGTGTGTAACCCATCAAGTTTGTGTATATATGCAGTGAAAAGAAAACGACATGTGCCTTATTGTGCTGTGCGGATTTTGTCGACTCAATCGTGCCCTAGCACGACGCAGCAAAAGCCCTCCCGAGTCCCGTCTCCCCGAGCCAAGGCAGCTTCCAGGCGCTCCACAAGGGGGACGCGCGCCGATGGTGCACAAACGCCCATCTTGTTTCGACACTGTATGACGAAGCGGACGAAGCGGGAGTACTTTGGAGGAACGATGTAAACGGCAAGCAACGCTGTCAGAAGGAGTATCCGTATTGTTTTGATTCTTTTGCGCAAATTGTACGTCGTGGCGCTTGCTATGGGAGAAGTTAGAACCTGGCGGAAATGAAGCAATCTCGTTGACCATTCTTCCGCCTACCGCCTTGTGCCAGTATCTGGTTATAACCCCGGGATTCAACAACGAAATACCACGAGTGAATCAAAGTTAACAGTGCGGCCAAAAGCAGCTGTTGGAATGCTACACAGTAGGCAGGAACTTTGACTCCAACACGCTACGTTAACAGTACATACCACACGGAGCTTCCAGAGGGACAGATGCTGTTTCAGACAAGCACCCTGGCCGTCGCCTAAAACTCTCGATCCCCTTGGCTCGGCTGTCTCTCGACGTGCATACTGGTGGGTTGCGGATATACTTGGTGCATGTAAATGGACCCTGAAGAGGCCATCCTCGCTGTCTCAGCAGGTCTTGCATCTGCCGTGTTCTACGAGCAAACATTGCTTCTCGGCCCATCACCATCGTCCATTCCTCTCCTCATCAAGCTCTGAGCGCTTTTTTTCCTCTCCTCGTCGACAGCTTCCCGAGCTTGCCCAGCTCCAGTGAGCTCTTTTCTCCACGCCGCTACCAGTAGCTCCAAAGCTTTTTGCCTTGTTCTTGTTGCGCTGCAACTCTACTCCATTTTGCTGCCAGATTGGCGCAACGCTAGTGGAACTACTGGAGACTTGCAGCCCACCCCCCTGTCTGGCTGTTTGTCCGTTGCAAGCTCGGGCGACGGCTTCCGTCCTCTTTTCCCTGACAAGCTGCCCACAAGGTCTTTCACGACCTGCCGTAGTACTAATGATGCAAGTCAAAGGCCGGAATAAAGTGCCAGATGGTCATGATTATTTCTTGTAAACAACCGCCGCCCGCCATGTGCAGTGCCGCCTCTTCCTGTATTACCCGTCTGATATGACCTTGCGGCTTCATCAAGTCGGGAGAGCTTCCGCATAGCAACTAGCTGGTGTAACGGGACTCAAGAAACCCTCTCTCCCCGTCCGTAGTACAGCTTCTATCGGATAACAGATAATGGCTCAGTGCTCCCACCTAGACCAAATGCAGCTCATCAGACCAGTATGGCACTTCAAGTCCCGTATTCACCGGGTCATCACGCCACAGCTACACAGACGCGGTTGGTGGCTTCTGCAGTCTTTCCACAATCGGCGCCATTTTTCTTCTTCCACGCCCTCAAGCCAATAGCTGCAGCTAGTGAAACCAGGCGGCTTACTCTTGGCGCTAGCTGGCACAGCAGCGTCATATACTGTCTGTTCTGGCGCCGCATACTGATGGATTTAGTTGTAAATGCAGCAGAGATGAATCGCAAGGGATACTATCGTGATGCATTGGGGTACTTTTGGAATGTCTCTCTTCGAATGCATGCTTTCACTGCTTGGTCTACGCAACTACACAGAACTGTGTGCTCACTCAACTGCCCATCGGTCAAAAGTGAAAAAAAAAACAAGACTCGAGCTACTAGATATAGACGATCCAAATATCAACGACTTCAAATGTAATGATCTCGATAAAGCCTGGCTATTTTCAAACCCTCCAGTGACCGTCTACCCTACAGTGTCAGTCGGACCCACCCATGTTATCGATACGCCATGCTGCTTTTTATCTTCGTCAAACAGTCAGTCTGCCTCCAAATCCCCAACCACATCATCCTCACACGCATCGCCGGCCCAAGGCCACTTGCCGCTATGCCCGCAGCTAACATGGATCCCGTATCGAAGAAGCGCAAACCCTCCACATCCATTGACAACACCGCGAAGAAGCCACGACCCCAGAATGACGTGACCGCACCACCACAGGCGCAAGACTCGCCGCTCTACAAGCCCCATGCGTCTGTCCTGCAGGAACTCGCTGCCAAGTACGACATCCTGCCTGCATCTATCATTTCCTCGACGCCGATTCGCAAGCGGCTCGTACACATCACGACACATTTGCTGGGAACTGTCGAAGGGCAGAAGAAACCTCGCGCTGTGCTACTGTACGCGCGCACCGCAGAGGTCTGCAAGATGATTACCGTGGCGGAAAAGTGCAAGCGGCTGCTGGAGGAGCAGGGGCAGGCGGCGTGGTTTCAGTACAATGAGCTGTTTGACCTGCCGAGGGAAGATGCGGAGCGGGGCAAGAGCAAGAAGAAGCAGAAGCGGGTGGTGGAAGAGACGGTGCTGCATGTGGAGGAGGAGGAGGAGGGCGACGACGACGACGGAAGCGATGCGTTTGAGACGATGCAATCACGGTTCGAAAAGGCGGTAATGCCCCAGGCGCCGGACAGGACGACCAAATCGTTGCGGATATTCCTGTCCACGGTGGCCATTCCGGAGCTCAAGGCTAAAGAGGGCGTAACGGTGCAGACAAATGAGCAATAAAACGCAACAGCAGGAAAGGAATTGAGAAGATTCGGATGATTAACAGGGACTGCATTTTCTGGCGTTGGACACAAACACTACTTTGCATAGACATGTCGCATCACGACTTAGATACCCATAACATTGAAGCTTTGATTATTTATTTCAATTTTCCCCAACATGAATAACAAGTAGCATAGAACCACGCATGAATGATGTCCAAAAAAAACCGAGATGCGGTATAAACCCGGCTCAAAACAACGCTGACGAGCTATACATTGGTTATTGTGCGCTAAATGCACTTTCTGTATGAATACTTTCGCGTTGTAACTGACAAGCAGCTCCACTGCGCACATCATTCATAGATTTTCCGATTCAAGCAACCCCATCAAACCCTAGAACTTAGTGGCCGCCCTTTTGCTTCTTGGACGTGTCCGTGATGCGCAGGACAAAGTTGACCACGACGGCCAGCAGCAGGATGATGGCGAGGACGGTGGGGCCGAAGCGGTCGTCGAAGCCGGCCTGGCCGCGGACGCGTATCGACTTGGCGCGCCAGTGGTAGGTGACGAGGGCGTAGATCATGGTGAGCATGGCGACGCCGGTGAAGAGAAAGGCCGAGATGAAGGCGACGCGGTCGCCAAAGTTGAGCATGCCAATGGCCAGGGCGCCAATGACGACGGTGAAGTTGAGCCACGAGAGAAAGGTGCGCTCGTTGGCGAAGAAGACCTTGGGCTCGACGCGGGTGGGCAGGGCGATGCGCTTGCCTGCGGAGGGAGGTTCATGGAGGTTAGCTGGAGAGGTTCCAAGGAATATCGAGCGATTTGGGAGGGAGGGAGGGGTGTTTACCAGGCGCGGTCTGGAGAAGAGGCTGAGAAGACATGATGGCCTGTTTTATCGGGATTGATATGACGACTTCAGCTCGGCGTTCAGTGGATGGAATAGGCGCGAAGTTTTGGAGTCGCTGCTTCGTCGGGTGGTTGTTCGGAACGCAGCCGGAATGGACGAAAACAGTCTCCGAAAAAATGCTCGAGAGAGGCTCGTCGCTCGATCGATAGAATAGGCGCTGGCGTCCTGCTGATATAACTCAATCGCCGGCGGAGGCTATGATGGAGTTAACCCGAGCGAAAAGAGAGTGAAATATTCGAGACGAGGGGAAAAAAAATTGCCTTCCTCGAGCAACGGCACATTGTTGGAGAATGGCGACCGAGAACGAGGTTGAACCCATGTCGTGCCCCACTGTTTGGTGGTGCGGCGCTATATCTGGGCTTCGCTACGCTCCAGAGTCCGCATTCAGCGTCTGGCCTGGGTGAGGCACGTGGGGTGGTGGTTGGTGGTTGGCCGTCAGTCACGTGGAGCTGCACGCTGGTAGCAAGCGTTTGAGGCTGGCAGTGGGTGTTGCTGGGGCTGGCGCAGGGATATTGGCTCGAAGAAATGGAGTTGTGAACAAATGTGTTCATTAGCATACAAGCTGTTTTTGTTCAGCCGAGGGAAGAACATTTGCGAATTCAAGCTCTGATGATGGTTGGTGCTGTCCACTCTGGTCTCAGACTCGAGCTTGTTTACATGTGAGTTGGAGGTATTGTACGGAGTACCGCGCAGGCAGTTTCGCAGCGCGGTCAAAAGCTCTGTAAGCGATCATTTCACTTTCAAATATCAATTGGTTCATCAATAAATCATTGTGAATTAGTCATGTATAATCATCTTATTTTACATGCTCCAATTTTAAAGCCAGGCGTATCTTGTGCAACAGTAGCTGGCCGTCACCAGAATCCGCCCACTCCATTCCCCTCCTCTATCGTTATCGGCGGCAAGACTGGCCGCACTAACTAAACAAGGCCGCCACCCAAACACAAACAAACACCTGACTGCATCTCCCAACCGTCTCGGCGAATCAATTCCACGTGCCAACACTCCCAGCGTCGCGTGCAGCCTACCTAAACGTTTGTTCTCCATCCTGGGACACCGTTGCTTTTTTCGTCTTTCTGTATACTTAACAGTGACAATAGCTACCACGCATCCTTACGCCCCCTCCTTACCGCCTTGCGAATACCACAGTCCTCACCGGCTTGATTCCCAGTGACGACACTGTCTTTGTCCTACTCACGCACATTTTTCCTCGACACACGCGACAGCACCCTCAATACATTCAGCATGTCTACGCCGGTATGGAACTAGCTCGGAGGGCTGTCTGAAATGCAACCTCGTTGCTTTTTAGGCCCGTCTTGCTAATGCGCGTCTCGGTTACAGCCCGTCGCCTTTAACCGTCTCAAGCAGATTGCCACCGATGTACGTTACGCACATGTCTCTTGACGGGCAATCCCCAACAATTCGAGAAAACTGTTATGTGCTTACAACCTTGCGACAGGTGTGCAACAGCGCCATAGGCAACGCCGAGTTCTACGACCACGCCAAGACGGAGCAATGGAACTCCAATATTATTGTGAGAAAACGTCCTACGCGACGGCGTCACCGGAGATCAACATATCCACTCTACACAGATGCGGGATCGCTGACAATTGAAACAGAGCTCGATGCTCAAGGCCGTCATCTCGGAATCGACCCCGCAAGGCGCCAACGCCCCCTCGTTCAAGTTTGCCTGCAACAGCACCATTGTACAGCACCTGGTGCCGACGTCGTCTCTCAACAAGCCGCGCGCCGGCGCCGACAGCAAGGAGGAGCAGGCGCACATCTCGACGAGCGCCGAGGCGACGGCGACGGACGGCAAGCCGCACGTGGGCCGCCGCGGGATGCACAGCGCGACGGGCGCGTACTGGGACGAGAAGAAGGATGGCATGTGGACGTTTAAGTTCGACGGCGGCGAGGGCAAGGGCATGGATGTTGTGATTATGCTCATCTGGGTTGCGATTTAAATTCCGAACCATTCGGTCATGACGGGACCTCTTGCGAAGACACAAAATAACAGCATTCGACGAATGACATGATCTCTTTCTTTGTTCTGACATGGCAAGAGCATGGTTGGCTATTGGTTTTGGTATAAGAAGAGCACTTGTTTGTCTCACGGCTTTGCACTTGTAGTGACATGGCAGAGGTGCATGTGATGTAGTCTCCGCTGATGCGAATCGACCATTTCGCATGTGTATTCCCGTAATGTCTATCCAGTTGACTGCTTGTATTGCTACCCTTCCCGGGCCTGTGCACGCACGCACGCAGGGCACATTGGCTGTCATGGCGCATGCAGTGAATCAAATGAGCCAGCTGTCGGAACTCTCGGAAGACGAGTGCCGGCTCGGCATGACTGCCGTGAATTCACCAAGAGGTTACAGAGAGTCGCTGCCGCCATGGGATCACTACGTAGCCAGTGGAGATGTAGTTGCAGATGCAGTTTGATAAGAAGTGACCGACGAGATTATGGCTGCAGATGAGTGGCTGGTGGGCGTCGAGGCTCCATGAACTATGGGGAAGAGGACCCTTGACTGCAGCCATGACATCAAAAAGGTGCAGATTGGTCCTGCTCTCTATCACGACAAATGGGTCCATGCTATCCGTAGAATGCCCAAGACTTTTGACTAGGAAAAAAGGGACAAGCAAAAGCAAAGCACATTTACAAAAGGACCCTGAGACCCTTGGTCGCTCTGGAGCGGAAGTTCCTTGGTATGACGTACTTGGAAGGCAGGGCTGGTCACGCGCTGTCCTGCAGCAGCATGTCTGCCTTAGCACTAACCTAACCCACGGAACAGGTGGCGAAAGACAACCCAGGTTGGCGGTACTCGTACTCGAGCCTCAAATGTGGCAAAAAAGATCATCAGAGGCGGCACTTTTTTTTTTTTTTACTTGAAAGTACACCTCAATGTTTTGCGAGGTCATCGGGCCCTTGGAAGATTCTTGGATCGACGGGTTTAACGGGTTTCCAAGTCCCAGCATGCCAGCATAACAATGGCGGACGAATCAGAGTGGGAGTCATGACGCAAAAGCTGGGGCTTGAGCGGCCGCCTCTCCACTCCAAAGGCCACGATGGCAGCGGCGTCTGGAGGAACACAAGTACCACTTGGAGAGGTCCAGTTGGGTCAGCTACAGCAAGAGTGACGTCTGTGCTGATAACGCAAGAAGTCGAGGAAAGAAAGATGTGCCTTTCTTTGGATCAAGAATGCGTATCGAAACACGATAAAAGTCACGAGAATCAGGCAATGAAGATGTCAGACCAAAAAAAAATGAGGCGGTGGCTGAATGCTCTGCATGCTGGCAAGGTCTCGTTCATGCTGGCGCAACATGGCAGCACTAAATTTGGCAACTTTTGCAGGTACTTGGGCACATTTAGTGGACGGTGTCGCCGTAGCCCACCCACACCGTCCGCTGAAAGGGCCTCGGTCGGCGGTGGACTCTTTTGCCCGGCCGGTCCTGGTACCTGGAAAAAGAAAAAATTAGCGGCCGTCTTTTGCGTCTTCCAAACCCCATTTCCATTATATAAAAACAATCCGGGCGCGCCCTGACCGCCTCATCGACGTCCCGCTACTGAATCTCATCACATCGTCTTCCCCCCAGCACACACACACCGCACCGGCCACGTATAAGAAAGAGACACTCTTCGATTGGGATCTTCTTTGGACACTCATAGACGATCCCCCGCCTTGTACTACACGAGCCGAACCACCTGAACAGGCGTTCTGTCTCAGCCACCCACCCGCCGCACGGTCAAGTCCCCTTTGTTCGGTTGCCGAAGCATCGCCGACCAAGACGGGTGCAGCAGTATAAAGACACGGACCCGACACGAAATCTGCTGTTGGTATAAAGCCGGCCTCAATCTCTTCTGCAGTTTTCATTCATTCATCAACATACAAAATAATTAGCAACATGGTCCAGTGGCTCGCCGACCCCACGGTCCACGCCCAGCGCACCGTCCGCGACGGCCTCCCGCCTAAACGTCCCGCCCGCCGCGGCTACTCCGTCACCGACTTTCAGGGCGACGCCGTGCCTGACTTCATAGCCGCTCTGCAGGCCGCCTCCCTCGGCAGCAGCAGCACAATAACCACGCCGTCAGCCTCAGCCTCGTCGTCCACTGCACACATCCCGACCGAGGCCCCCATTCCCGAAAACGCCGTCCTGCGCACCACGCCGCAGGCCCCAGCCTCATCGTCGCTGCTGCGGCCGCCGCTCAAGAAGAAGCCGCCACGCCGCTCGTACTCGGCCACGGACAAGGAGCCCGAGGACGCCGTGCTGGGCGCGCCCTACCAGCCCCGGCCCGCCACCCACATGAGCCTGCTAGATCTCCCGCCTGAGCTGCACTACACGCTCTACGACTTTCTCGACCCCATCGACGCCGTCTGCCTCGGCCTCGCCCACTCCAAGCTCTACGCCATTCATCAGCGCAAAAACAGCTGCGTGCCGCTGAGCAGCCGCTACAACGGGCCCAACGACCTGGAGTGGGTGTGGCGCGGCGTCCGACACCGCGGTGGCAGCAGTCAGCCGGTCCCAGCCGCCGCCGCCGCCTTGGAAAAGCAGCAGCAGCAGCAGCAGCAGCAGCAGCAGCAGAAGCAGCAGCGAGAGAGTGCGCTGGAGAAGCTGCGTGTCAAGGGTCAGGTGTACTGCCGCAAGTGTGGCATCTCCCGCTGCGAGCTGCACCGCCACCTGAAGAGCTGGATGGGCGACGGCTACGAGTACTGCGAGATCAAGGAGCGCTTCGGCAAGCCGGCTCCCGCTGGTGCCAAGTCGTACTGCTTTATGAGCTCGCCCAAGGACCGAAATCGCTGCGGTCGTCACGGCGGACTCAAGGCGAGTCCGTCGACGACGCCGGTCACAACACCGGCAGCGACGACTCGCGCAGCGTGGATGTAGACCACATCTCTCGTGCCACGTCGTTTTTTATTGTTATAGCATTAGGCGGGATACACCTTACAATCTTTCTGCCATGATTTGAGGACACGGCGTTGGGCATATTTGGGCTCGGGAGCATTTGAGCGAGATGAAGTGGTCATGATGTATGAATACTAGATGAGACATTACGTTAGAAAGGTCAATGTATGGAGGGCAAGGGCACAGGTGAAGAGAGGAGGCTCTCACAACAAGTATATACTTTGTATGAGTAGAGTAGAGCAATCAACGATTTATACAAAACTTCGCTGCTGTCCGTGTTGTGATTGTGCAGTCACTTGACGTGTTTGACTGTCGTTGGCTGGAACCGCTCGAGACGGTCGCGGCGTTCCTTACGCTTATATTGACCAAGCCAGCCAGCCTCCAAGCCAGTCCAGTTCCCCTTGGCTTGCATAGTGCACGCCTCGGCCGTGTAGCACATGGCTGAACAGCCGCACATGTGAGCGTGTCTACGTGCAGTGATCGATCGACTGCACCGTTCCGCCACCATCCATACTGGTGCACAATCGAAAATGCTTCTTAGGAATTAATAAGAATGCCTTCTTCATCAAGAAACATCCGGTATGGTGTAGTGGCTAACATCGCTCGCTCTCAACACCTTGACGATCCGAGCAGCCCAGGGTTCGATTCCCTGTACCGGAGGAGCCTCATTTCTTTTAGTCTGGAAATCTTTTTGTCGCTCGTCAATCCATTACTTGCCTCCGCAAGAGTTGTATTTTTCTGTACCTTTTTTTCTCAACTTAGCACTTCTGTAGGCAACAAAAAACAGTATATCCTGCATCGCGTCTCGCGTGCTTTCACCTGGCTCCTCTTTAGACACAGCACAAGCCCTTTTCTTTTGCCAGCACCATCACGTTTAAGCACAAAAGTGGTAATTTGAAAGTTTCCGTTACAATGTACAGCTTTATCAAAAGGTTAAAAAAGACGCCAGCCTCTTGTTGTAATCCAAGACCATGATCCAAAAAAACGCCATACCAATGATATACAACCACTCAGCTTCCACACAGCGCACTTTCATCGCAAGTCCTCTTCGCCCTCTCCCTCCTTGGGCTTTCCCGGTTCCAAGCCAAACTTCTTGAGCATCTCCTCCTTGGCCTGCTCGTCCATCTCCATCTGCTGCCGCTGCTTCTCCAGCTCCTCCGGACACCACTTGCCGACACACGTCGGCGTGACCCACTCGACGCCCTCGGCGCACTGCCCGTGCTCCTCGATCCAGCGGTTGATGCCGTCGACGAACCAGCCGCTCGTCGCGTCCTCTTCCTTCTTCGCGCTGACGGGGTAGCCGAGGCGGAAGCCGTCGCTGGTGCAGCACTTGCCCTCGCGGTAGCGCCAGCTGAAGCAGCTGCGGTGGCGGCTGAGGACGCTGGTGCCGCGGGCCGTCGACGACTGGCGGCGGTACCGCTGCTGCAGGTACCAGTCGCGCTCATCGTCGGCCTTGAGCTTCTCGTAGGCCTCGGCGTCGACGGCGAGGCCCTCGGCGAGGCACACGCGCGCGCACGCCTCGGCCGACTCGTGCGCGTGCTTCTCGACGACGTTGCGGCCGTCCTCGAGCTTCTCGAAGCAGTGCTGGTCCGCCAGGTTGTTCCACTGCGGGCGGCGCGGCACCAGGTTGGGCCCGACAAAGGCGTGGTAGATGTCGCGGATCTGCAGGGGGTCCGCGCGGTTGGTGCGCGTCTGCTCGTACTGCCACACGCCGCTAATCTCCTCCGAGTTCATGTGGTGCAGGGTGAAGAGCGGCTGGCACCAGTCGCGCGGGCTAAACGGGAGCGTGTTGGGCTTCTCGCCGTTGAACATGGGCGAGGCGCGGAGCACCGACACGTTGAGCTTGTCAATGACGTCGGCGAGCAGCGCGTCGCCGCAGCAGGTGTGCATGGCCATTTCGTTGAGCAGCTTGGCCGGAATCTGCTGGACGTGGGCCACCAGCCTCTCGAGCAGCACGCCGGAAATGGCGTAGCCGGTGCCTCCGTGGGCAAAGGGTAGGTTGTTTAAAAAGGCGATGCCGCCGACGTAAATGTCCTCGGTCGCATCCATCTGGGTGTTGAGCCAGTCGATGAGGTTGGACCAGACGACGTAGGTGTCGGCCTCGACAAAGACGTACCACTTCATGCTGGGACGCATTTCCCAAGTGCGCAGTACCATGTTGAGAAACTTGTACTTGTCGAGATCCCAGCCCCCAGGCATGCCGGCGGTGCACTCTTTTTGCGAAACGGGGCAGTCTTGCTGGGCCTGGTAGAGGAGGAATTCGGCACGGTCGCTGCTCAGAATATCCTCGACGCGGTCCAGCACATTGTAAATGTGGTATTTGCCGATTTGTTGTTCCTTGACATGGTGATTAGCGAGCATATGCAAAGAGGCTATCAGATAGACATACTAGGTCGGAAAAGAGCAAAAAGTCGGGAATGCATTGCAGGCTGGTGAGCAGCTGGGTGGGCATCTTGTCAAACGACTCGGTGGCGCCCGTCTTCATCACGACCATGATGTCGTCGGTGCTCGGAAAGCCCTGGCAAGGCTGGCTAAAGTTCCAGTGCGGGTGGACGGCGGCCTCTGTGCCATTCTGGTAGAGCGTGTTGTTGTAGACGCCGGGCTCAAAGTAGTTGGCAATGTGGTCGTAGATGTAGTGCGGGTAGTAGCCCGGGTTGGGCACCGAGAGCCTGTAAAAGGAAAAGAAGAAGCAGGTGCCGATAAAGGAGAGCACAATGGTCCGGACGCTGCGAGGCGGAAATGCCGGCGCCAGGAAGCGCGTCGGCTCGTGTACGCCCATATCTTGTAACTGTGGTGGTGGTGTGTAAATGGTGTTTTGGGCGCAGGTCAACGCATAAAAGGGAAGCGGGCGACAAGAAGCGTAGTGTTGTTATCCAAAAAAGAGGAAATGACGGAAGCCGTAGGTAAGAAAAAAGAGGAAAATCGGGATAATAGAAATGAGCTTTCGTCTTTGAGGGAGTTTTTCGGGGCCGTTGGCGGGTGTGCCGTTTTGCAGCTCGAATGAAACCCAAATGCGGCCTTGGCGAGCGTTGAGAATCCGGTGGGCGACAACAAAAAAAGGGTAGTGCCTGACTACCTGGTCCCTGTTACTGGGCAAGATGGAATTGAAAACATGTGACAAAAAAAAAGCAAGAATTAGTATTTGACTCTGTAAAAGAGGAAGGAGCCAAGAATGAGAATGGGCAAAAGGGACTCGTGAGCGACACGCGGGACAACGGGTGCACCAGCGTTTATCTACCGACAACCGAGTACGCAAGCAACTTGACAGGCAACACCATGTGCACACGAAGACTATCAGCTTTGCAAGAATTATGGGGAATCTGGCTGCGTAAAAGTCTAAACATGTGCAGAAATGGGCCATTGTTTATGAGCATCGACAGCAGATGTTGACTCAATCCGGCAAGCCACTATGGAGGCGGTGGTGGTGACATTTGGTGGGTATGTAGGGGGGGGGATCACGGTGGGCACGGCTGGGCCGGGGAGCCGTAGCTCTGATAATTACCCCTAGAGAATATCGACATGCCAGGGGGGAACACGATGTGGAAAGGATGAGTGTACGTGATGGAATGGCCGGACATGGTTGGTCGGAGCCATGATGGGCCTAGCCAGTTGGAATGTTGAAGTAAATGTGCGGCGCCGATTCCTGCCCCCGGACTGAGGAGTTTGCTTCAATTTAGCCCACACGGGTAGTTGAGCAAGCATACCAAGGGGAAAAAAAATCGGGACAAGACACGAAAATCAACAAGGTTTGAGCAGGGTAAACTGCTGGTGTGGGATAGGATGAAGACAGAAGAGTGGGCTACACGTGGTTCAAAAGGGGGGTACTGCTGAGCAGCACTATTCAACTCTATTGATGAAAGAGGGCAGCAGGAATAAGTTGTACGTTGGAAACAAACACACAGCTCTCTTCTCTGTTGCTGTCAAAAGGGCCGCGTACCTATCAAGCGAACGGTTTCGGATCCAGCGGCGTTGTCACCGCAAACGATATAACCACCACCTCCTTATAGGTTGACGAAACAACGCCACAGAGTATTCAGCCAAAAACGCGATGGCGGCCAAACTATAAAGATGAAGATACAAAATCGGCAGAACGGGTTGTGGGTTTCTGCCTGCCGAGGGAGCAACTCGCCGATCACACAGCCAAGTGGGTGAGCAACCTTGCTGATGACGACGCGCTGGCTGGCACGGGCTGCTTATCAGGAGAGGAGAGGCTCATCATTGTGCATTTTTTTTTAGTCTGTCGCACGTTGACTTTTTTTTTTGTTTTAAAAAAAAAAATCTCGACCTGCATAGATTGACAGCTCATCTACCCGTGCTCTCTTCCCCCTTGCAACTACTCAAGGGGTGCCCTTTTGGCCAAACTACCTCGTTTTCAGCCCATGCTCTCTCCCGCTCTTGTGTAGGTCTCGACCATGGACCAGAACAAGATGTTTTTGGCCGAGGCGTCCAAACTCAAAGCCCATTCTCTACGAAATGTGGTCTGGAACCTTTCACCTCGTGCCGCAGCCTCTCAACTCTGCTTTGCTCCATTCATATAATGTGGCCGCTACCAGTATGCTTTAGCCCAACAGGATAAATAGCGTCCAGGGCCAGGTCGCTAGTCTATTTGCGGTGCATTTTTCATCGTTTGGCACCCAGAAGCTTTGGCTTGCGTTAGCGGCCGCCAAGCCAAGACCTCGACTCTGCACTACACCATCACTACACGTCGAGCATTCCACGCGGGCGGCTGCACTAGTCCATCCAGTGTCTCAGCTGGCTCCTTGCCAATCCAGCAATGTCTCGTGGCCATGTCCAACATTGGTCTTGCTATGTATTGCTTCTGAAATGAGGGCATCAGCTTTTGAGCATAGTCACAAGCCGATATGGTGTATCTCGTATTCAGCACAAAAGACTACTTGTCTAAAGTTTGAATACATCTATCCTACGTAAACAATGTGCTGTCCATGTTTCAATACAAAAAAAATATACAGTCTAAATCTTTGGGTATAGCTAACCAACGCGAAATATCGAGCTCGCGCCGTCAAACGCCGTAATCTTGCCCCAAAACGCCTTGGCATCGCCATAGTATCGCAGCCTGTACTCGCCCTCCTGCGCCCAGTCCTCCACCTGCCACTCCAGCGTCACCTCGCTCGTGCCGCGGAGGCCCGACAGCCGCTTCCACCGAAACACGAGCGCCCAGTCCGAGTCGTCGCGCACCGTCGTCCACGCGTCCTGGTCCGCCGCACGGTGCTCCACGGCCGCGTACGTCTGCTCCAGGCGCAGGTTATTGCGTGGGTTGGCCCCGACGAAGCGCGCCGTGACCGTCTCGCCGCGGCGGAAATGCCCCTTGGCCACATCCCTGCTAACGCTGCCGTACGGTCCCGCCCACGTCCGGTCAAACACGACGCCGGTGATGAAGCTGAGCGCCTTGCCGCTGTTGTCCGGCGGCAGTCGACGCACCTTGCGGCCGGTGCGAGACGTCGCGTGTGTCGCCTTGAGGTAGTGCAGCGTCTCCAGTGTTCGATTGACGTATGCTGCCAATGTATGTGCTCCGTATAGCGTCGAGGCGCCCTCGTAGCGTTGGATCCTGATTGATTAGCTTGGGCGTTGGTCAGACTGCCCTGGACTACTTACTGGTACTCTTGCTCCGTGGTAATGTAATGAGTGTAGCTGTTACTGGGAGCGCCAATCACCACAATCGGCTCCTGACCCGCCAAGTCCTCCTTCATTTGCTTTCTGCTCTGCGAAGCCACAGCCTCTTTCCAGCGTCTTCCAGCCATTGTCGTTGCTTCGCCGGGGCTAACGACAATCAAAAGCTGGCCAACGCGAAACGTCTGAACATCCACAATGTTTGGTGTCCATTCGTAAGGGCGCCCAACCTCTCCCACATCCAGAATGATGGGCTTGGGATGCTGACAATCCACCTGGTCCTGACTGGGCGGCTTGAGCAGCCAGCGAACGACTCGCCAGACAGGAGACGAGTTGGTCATGTTACTACCATGCTGGATAAGGTCAAAGTGCCCCGGCTCGTCGCTAGTTCCGCCTCCAAATGAGTAGCCCAAAGCTGCAGGACAAGTCCGAGCCATGGTGCCGTTGGGAAGCATAAATTCATACCCAGCCATGTCGTGAAACTCGTGAATCGCCTTGACTCCCACGCCTCTCACATTGTTCTCTTTTTTGTTGAGCTCCTTGTACACGCTCATGGCGCCTTCGGCTTGCAGGCGGGCAATCTCGAAGCAGGACGATGCTCCTCTGTCGTTTTTGAAGAAGAAAGGCCCGCGACTGCGGCAGGACCCGGGCCGTCCGTCGCTGCAGCTACTAGTCTTCCAGTCGCAAGGCTCACCCGTGTCTTGACAGTATGCACCGAGCACATTCGGGCTTGCGTCTCCCATGTTGGCTTGCGAGAAGCCGGCGACGAAATCGTCCGTCTCGCCGCTTCCACCACGAACTTGACGCTCAAACAAGTCTGCTGCAAGACCCTTGTTATCGCCAGTGATCAAGGTATTATTGGCCTGCATCGAAGTACCGTGCGTTGGAAACCAAGTCAGTACGCCGATATTTTTATCATCAACATCTCTCTGGAACTTGAGAACCGTAATCTCCTTTTCCACAGAGCCGTCGTCTTCGACGCTCTTGTTGTATCGCGCACGCTCCTCTTCGGGGTTTGCATAGTAAGAGAATAGACTGCGGTTGATGTTGGCGCCGAAAATCTTGGTCTTGCCGATGCTAAGAGTCCCTGCAGCAAGGCTTTCATGCGCGCGCTGGATGGAGAGCAGACAGCCGTCCACAATGGCCTGGTAGCTCTGCTTGTCAAAACCCTTGCTGGTGATTTGGGGTAGGAGATAATTCAGCCAAGCGCCCGGACCAGAATGGGAATGCGTGGCGGTGACTGCCAAGTTATCGTGGTTATACATGGAATATGCTGGGCCGAGCTTTTGTAGGCCATTGAGAATGCCAAATCGAACAGCCGTATCGCCAGATTGGGTGTCAAGAACGAGGTAAACAAAACGATCCTTGGGATTATCGAGGTCACCGACGATGAATGCGCGCGAATACAGACGCTGGCGCACACCACTTCCGATTTGATTGGTGTCTGCATAGCCCATCATATTAAGCTCGACAACGGGGCCGGTAATGTCGGCTTTGCCAACGCCTAGTAAATAGCGATCCGTCTCATGAGGCAAAGGCAGGCCAGGATGAGGCTCGTCAGTATCCTCAAACTCGTAGATGCCCCAGTCTCCCAGGCGCGACCACGGACGCAAGTCGGAGGATGTGCCAAAGAGGCGGAGCGTAGCGATGACGCACGCAAAGGCCAAGACGAGAGAGATGATGCAGTTACCGCATAGCGAACACCGCGACCTGCGCTGCCTCACCAACGGCTTCCCCAGCTTCCCCGGCTTCCCGGAGCTGCTCTGGGCTGGCGGGTGTTTGCTGGCCTTGTCTGGCGGCGCCATTGTGATGTTTCAGAGGTGCCGAGGCTGCCGCCTCTTCTGTGTCTTGGCGAGATGGGTGCAGCGGTGATGGCGGCAGGAAAGCTGCAGAGACGAATATGAGTAGAATGTCAGACCAGCTGCAAACTCATGTAAACTATACGTAGTGATTCCGGGCGTGCCGAGTTTGACTTTGCCGCGGCCCATATGGGTATGGGCAGTGTCATGTTTGAAGTACGAGGCTCAGAGCGTCAGCCTGGATGCGGCACTGGCGCCGCGCCAGCTGGCGCCCAAACTTTGGTGGGGGCTGGTGGTGGCAGCTGGCATGTCCAGATGGCCAGTGGCTACAGGCCAACCAGCAGGCTGCAGCAAACATTAAGCTCGACAATCATCGCGAAACGTGTCGAGTATCGATGGGAGGACTACATGTGAGCCAAGACGTTTGGTCAGCCTCGAAGCCAGTCAACACGCAGCGCAGGCCCGCGCCCATCATTGACCAAACAGGCACCATCCACCAGCACTCAGTGGACCCAGCATCGGCGGACAAGGTCGGCTGTCGGTCGCTGCTCAGCTTGATGCTGAGCTTGAATGGCAGCGACAGCAGAATACCGAGTGGAAACACGTTATTGAACCCGCGCTTTAGAGATTAAGCGCTCCAACTGCCCAGCCGCTCAACAGCTCAGCCGCTCATCAGCTCAGTCGCTCCGACAGCCTAGCCAACCCAGCTTAACAAGTGGCCCCGGCGACACATACGCCCGAGGAACCGACGCGGACAGGCTCGCGTCTGGTTACAAATCATCCAAAAGCTTATCAGGCTATCTATTGGAGCTCCAATGCGATCTCTCCGCACAGAGCCAATGACCGGCATCGACCTTGTCACGCATCCGTCGCCAGTCACCACTTTCGAGCACGTCACCACCAGGCCCGCCGACCAGCTATCTAGTGTCCACAACCACGGCTCGGCTGGGCATAGCGCTGTCGTTGTTGCGCGTTGACTAATAGCAGTTGCAGATTTCGCCTTTTGATCCGCAGACCGAACATCGAGAATGCTATTTGATCTGGGCAGCAGCCGGCGATCTCTGGTTATCGCCCAGCTACGCTAAACCTGCACGAATTACCCAGACTTGGCCCGAGCCGAACTTGATTCCACACATCTTGCATGTCCACGAAAACGGAAAACATACGTGCATACCGCTCCCGCGATTGGCACAAGCCAGCATCGATAGCAGGATCAACTGTGGTGGGGTTTCAACATGCGCCCGACCATCCCGCACTAGCTCTGTAATCCATTACGACATATACAACTCGATTCTGCTTCTACAAATATTTACTCTTTACATCTGTTGCATTGCAGAGTTGTCTGTTGCGTCGCGTCAATTGAGCAATTTTTTTCGTCCTCCCGGATCTGTGCTCGGAGCTCCGCCGCGGGGCGCAGTGAAAACTGGAAACACCACAACGGTGCACGGTGATAACCGACAACAAGCGACAGTCAAACACAAGACAAGATGGGAGAGACGAGAAAGGGCGAGCATCGCCCTATACAGACCAGCGCCGTCATTGTGCTCAATGGCTCACAGCGCCCAATCACCCGGCCTCCATCGCCGCCGACGCCGTCCGTGATTCCCGCCGATAGCACGGTACCATGCCAGGAACTGCCCGAGGCGTTTCAGCTCGCAGAACAGCACAACCAATATAGATCAAGTACACCATATAGAGCATCTCAAAGCCCTCAAAATGCAGGACAACATGTGCCTCCAGAAGACGAGCGGAAAAGGGAGGTGCGCTTGCGCGACGGCTTGCATGTCATGAACACAGAGGCGCTCACGCTCGCCAATCTGACGCAGCTATACGAGACGGATGCATTTGCACGAAATGGATTTCACAAGGCTGTCGAGGCCATCACGCGGCAAGCGGTGACCAGGAGCAAGCTGGTGATTATCGGCGTCGGCAAGTCAGGCCTGATTGGCAAGAAGCTTGTCGCAACGTTTCAGAGCCTGGCCGTCCGCACCGTCTTTCTGCATCCGACCGAGGCCCTCCACGGCGACCTGGGAATCGTCGGCCCCGATGACACGCTCCTCTTCATCACCTACTCGGGCTCGACGCAGGAGCTGCTGGCCGTGCTCCCACACCTGGACGAGTCGCTACCGACGATCCTCATGACGTCGCACACGCGGCCCGACACGTGCGATTTTATCAAGCGTCGACCCGGCACCATTCTCGTGCCGGCCCCGGTCCACGAGCCGGAGCGGACATCATTCGGGGTGTCTGCGCCGACAACGTCTACCACCGCCGCCCTCGCCCTCGGCGACGCGCTGGCCATGACGGCCGCGCGCGAGCTGCACCCCAACCTCGCCGGCGCCTTTGCCAAGAACCACCCTGGCGGCGCCATTGGCGTCGCAGCAGCCGCGGCGGCGTCGCCGGCCAAAAAAGTCTTTGTGCCGTCGCAGGCCGTCACGCTCCGACAGATCGCCGTCGGCTGGGACAACATCCACGACGCCAGCCACCTACGTGGCGACAGCCCGGCGGCGAGCCTGCTCCGCGCCGGCTACGCCTCCAAGTACGGCTGGGTGCGCGTCGGCGAGGACGTGGCCGCCCCGAGCCAGCTGCGCAGCCTGCGCGACGACCACCTCTTCCAGCCGCTTGGCGCCCTGCGCGGCGGCGGCTTGCTGGTGTCGTGCCACGACCTGCTGGCCATGTCGGCCGAGACGACGGTGCGACAGGCCCGTGACATTCTGCGCGGGACCTGCAGCGACAGCGACGACGAGGCCGCTGCTGGAGATGTGGTCGTGGCCAGCAGCAGCCGCGCAGCACTGGGCGACGACGACGACGGCGAGCCTGGCGCGTCGGTGATTGCGGTGACGGAAAATGGACGGATTTGCGGCGTTCTGGAGGTGGCGCAGGTGCTGGAGCACCAGGACTAGAACTTGGCTGCTTTTGAAAATGGCGTTGGTGATTCCGAGGCTGAGTATGGCCGACGTTGGATCGGCAGCTGACTACTTTGCATTATCGGCTTGAGCACGGGAACCACTCCCCTTTTTTGCATATACATATTAAGCATCCACATGTTGCATTTTAGCGATTATGGATTTGATTTTTTGGTTCACAGATTATATACATTCCTGGGTTACATTCGAAGCGAAGCCTCATGCGGCTGAATGAGAATAACAGGTAGCTTGACGTTTTATGATGTTGAAGGACGGGGAACAAAAGGACCTAGACCGTTAGATTCTTTGCTCATACTCTTCCCTCCATCATTACAATTGGGGTCTTGACAGTTCAGGACTCTTTTTGGACTGCATCTACTCGCGTGACTGTGGCTTCCAAAAGCTGGCCGCGTCGCCAAGGGACTCCGTCACCATTGCAGAAGAGCGACCCTTTTCAGTTTCCCGATTAATGGCCTCTTACTCAAAGTCTACTCATTTTTCTTTTTTTCTAAAAAAAGAAAGTTCCATACTGGACTGACTTGCCTCGCTCGGCTGCGACGGCTCAATCCCCAGCCGTGCCAGCTCCGCGGCCAACTGCGCCGCCAGCACGCGACGCAACAGCAGAGACTGCAGTGCATTCTTTAGACAATGTGATCGGGTCTTGGAATGCCCGATGCACAGCTCCCAGGTTGCCTGCTACAGCCTGCCTGCCTGCCTGGGCGCTACATCGGCAGCAGCTCAACAGTATACGGCATGTATAGTTTGACGTCAAGTGCTTTGGTGACTGCAGATCGCGTTTATGCGCAAAAGCATATTAGCTACAAACAATTCCAATTTTATAATTTGTCCATCACTATACCGGACATCATCTTTGCCATGCAAGTTGCGACTGTTGACGGGCAGTGGGCTGGCTGCCTGGCAATTATCAAGCCCATCGCGCCACAAGGTTTGAGGGTTTTCAAGATGTCGCCAATACGAATCCGTCCAATAGCATGGCGAGAATTTGCATTGTTCTTTGTCCGTTGAAGAACTACATTATACATGTCATCTATAAAGAATTGCAACACCAGACGGGCGAGCAGAGCCGAGTGAAAGTGCCAGGAAAAGTCAGCGCTGGAGTAGAGCGTAGAGGAACAGCAAATGGTTGCCAAAGCATGTGGTTGTTATATAGCTGGATCCGAGGTATCCAAGCAGCCATCATCGGCAGCCATCAAGGCCGACGCTGGGCCATTGCGTCATGTTGCGTGTTTCATTACCAAGCTGCCGGCCGACGCTCGATGATACGATACATACATCGCGGAGTCCGACAGCGTGGACGCGGTGTAAGCGGAGTTGTGCTGATGAAGAAGCGCGCGGGGCGGACTCGACCCGCAAGCCATGTCCGCACTCAACCCATGGTCGGCGAACGTGGTATCGGTGTCCGATGAATCGCGATTGCAAAGTCACTTTTGTCCGAAAACCAAGACAAAGACATGTAAATCAAGAGTGGCGTCACTGTTACAGTGCGCCGCTTTGAGCCACACTTTTGCTCTTATCTGTTGCTTTTCGCTCTCTTGTGCCAGCTGCCATCTCAACCATGGAAACGTCTATTCAGCATCCATGTTACTCCTCCATGACGGTATAGTGCACAAATTATCAGTACCAAGATCAGCCACCTGCAATACCGGCCCGGATCTATCTTTGTGGCGATTCTACCAAGCAGCCCAAGGAAAGGGAGGTTGCAATATAACCCGAGGGTCTACAAACATTTATATACACTTGCTCTATGATGGATACTCTATGACGGATGCTCTATGGTGAATGCTCCATGATGAATGGTTTGCACTTGCACCACCCAACACCTCATGCCTTGTCACCGTCCTCCCTTACCCATCAAGCCAAGTCCACCACGCCCCTAAGCCCCCTAAACATGACGGCGCCGCCGTTCCACGCGCTCAGAGGGCCCTTGTTCGAGTCCATGACCTTGACGATGCCAAGCTTTCTGTACAGGCCCTCGGTGTCCTTTCTCGCCGTCAACCACACTGCCGGGCCCCCCATCTCCTCCTGCATCCCCGTTTCTCCTTCTTCTTCTTCTTCTCTTACCGCCGCCGCAGCCTCGGTCTCGTACGAGCCGGCATCATTCGGCGTCTGCAGCGGCTGCCGCGCGCCCACGCTCTCCACGTGGTCCAGCACCGCGCGCAGCATGGCGCCGCCGAGGCCGCGGCCCTGGTGGGCGGGCAGGACGGCGACGATGGAGAGGTACCAGGCGGCGCGGCGACGCGGCGAGCAGCGCACCCGCGGCTCGAGGTCGACAAAGGCGCGCGCAAACGAGGCGGCCTGCGCGGTGTCGAGGGCGGCGCCAGGAGGGCGGATCCAGGCGGCGATGCTGTGAAGAGCGGTATAAATCGTGTGCAGCCATGTTTCTGCTTCATTTCCTGTGTAAGTTGGAAAAGAAGAGTGGCCTAGTTGCTGTGCCCGGCCCACGTCGAGCGAAGCGAGGAAAAAAAAAAAAAAAAAAAAAAAAAAGAAAAGAAGCGTACCTGGTAGAGAAGACCATCGACGGCCGACGAGACAATCGACAGCACGCCCGTCTTGCCGACGTACTTTTCGGGCACCGTCAGCTGCGGCAGGCAGAAATCGCCCAGGCCGCTCTGCAGCACAATGGGGTAAATCTGCTCCCAGCTCTTGTCGTCGGCCGGGTCGGTGGTGACGCGAAAGAGCCACTTGCTCTGGGGGTGGCTGAGGCGGACGGCGACGGCGTCGCCCTCGGTGTGGAAGTCGGGCAGGCCAGACTTGGACAGGTCGGGCGTGAAGCCGCCGCAGGGGGCCGTGTCCTCCTCGGAGTCCTCGAAGCCAATGGTGGGCGGGTACTTGAGCTGGAAGTGGGCAGAGGCGATGCCGGCGAGGGCGGCGAGGGCGATGAAGGAGCGCATTGTGTGTGTGCGTGTGTGTGTTGTGTGAGTATGAGGAGAAGGGGGAGTGGTGGTGAAGAGGAGGACGAGGACGAGGTATTATATCCGGCGGATTGAAACGGGCTATTGAAAGCAGGGGTAGCTTTGGAGCTGGAGTTTGGATGAATGGGCCAAGGAGGGCCTGAACAAGGAGCTGATGTCGGACAAGTACCCGTTTACCTATCTACGGATACACGGTGATGCATCGTGCTGGTAGCGTCGAGGTGCAAACGGGCACAGACGGCAGCGCACAAGTCGCAGAACCACGGCCACAACTCGTCCTTTTCCCTGTATTTCTCTCTACTTTGATATTCAGTCCTTTTCAGATAGTCACAGCCAACTCATTGAATTTTACAATGCAGTTTCTTTCTCATACTGCAACTTTGACAACCTGCTCTGCTTGCTGCTCCAAACTACCGCTTCCGGCTCGCATCCGCCTCTGTGCGCGCACTGCGCCACCTCGGGCTTAGTGCAAGCCACCCAGTCCGGTCCGTGAGAATGTTTGAGCAAGTTTTCTGCACGCAAAGATGCATAGCGCCAAACCTACCCTCTTTTTTTCTTCTTGGCCTCGCTGCGCTCGAATGCGGGCATTTTATTTATTCATGTATTGCAAATACTTGTTCGTCTCAGCTAGTCGTTTTAGTAATCTAGTAAATTCCCGACCAGGCCAATCGCCGTTGATCCATTTTACAACGTCCGTTTCCAGTTGCGCTTCTACATCAACCTGTCTCACCCATCACCGCGCAAACGCTGCCTGTACATGGTCGCACACAACGACCATCTTGTCTAATTCATCGACTCTTCTTAATTCATCTCTTGTCCATTGGCTTCACCAACTTCGACCAGCTTCAACTTTGCCTGCCCTTTCCGACTGCATCTTGTCCGCACCCCGCATGCCCGCCTCACCAGCACCCGCACCGCCGCACCGCCCATCATGGACATGAGCATGGGCGGCATGAACATGGACCATGGCGACCACCCGGGCATGGGCACCGACATCAACCACGCCTTTTCCCGCGACTACTGGTACATTGCCGCCGGCGTCGTCGGCCTCCTCGCCTTCATCCGCGCCGTCAACGCCTACAGCGCCCACACCCGGTACTTGACCCTCCGTCCCCTCATCTACACACTCGCTAACCTGTCAGAATATCATCATGTCGAAATCCCGCCATCCAACACCCCACGCGCCCCGACAGCCTCGTCTCCCAGTCCTGGGCCACCGCCACCGCCATCATCCGTGAGATGAGCCACCCGCAGTACTACATTTCCCTCCGCGGCCTGCGCTGGGCCTCGCCCCTCCCCCTCGGCCGCATCCTCGTCCTGTTCGGTTACTGGGCCGCCGTCGTCTACTTCATGTCCTGGCGCGTCGTCGCCGCCGACGCCACCTACTGGGAGCGCATCGGCTTCCGCAACGCCTGGGTCTCCGTCACCCAGTTGCCCATGCTCTACCTCCTCGCCATGAAGTACAGCCCGCTCGGCCTCCTCGTCGGCGCCTCCCACGAGCGCCTCAACTGGCTGCACCGCTGGGTCGCGCGCACCATGCTCGTCACCGCCACCTGCCACGGCTTCCACTTCTGGACTGAGTGGGTGCGCGCCGACTTTGTGCAGTACGAGCTCGACTTTATGCCCATGGTCAAGTACGGCCTCGGCGCCTGGGCCGTCTTGCTGTGGTCCGTCGTCGTCGGCTTCGTCCCCGTCCGCCGCGTCGCCTACGAGGTCTGGCTGCTGCAGCACATTGCCTCGGCCGTCGTCATGCTGTGGCTCATCTACATGCACATTCCCGCCAACGCGCGCCACTTTCTCTGGATGGCCATTTCGTTTCTCGTCTTTGATCGCGCTGCGCGCTGGGCAAATTTGCTCTGGCAAAACGTGCAGTGGAGGCGCGGCGGCCGGTCCGCCTGCGAAGGCCGCCGCCGCGTCGGTCACCGCCTCGTCGCCCGCGCCGTCGACGAGTCCACCACGGTCCTCACCATAAAAGACGTACACTTCAGGTGGTCTGCCGGCCAGCACATCTACCTCTGGGTGCCGCGCCTCGGCCCGCTCGAGGCCCATCCCTACACCATTGCTTGCGCGCACAAGCTGTCGGGCGTGTGCTGCTGCAACAGCATCCAGCTCATCGTCCGCACCCACCGCGGCTTCTCGCGACGCATTAACAAATACGCCGCCGCGAACCCCGACGCCGAGCTCACCGGCCTCGTGTCGGGCCCATACGGCGCGCCCGCCAACTGGGATGTCTATGAGCGCCTCGTGCTCATTGGCGCGTCCACCGGCGCCAGCTTCGTCGTGCCGATCCTTGAAGCCGTCGCCGCGAAGACGCGGCAAGACACCTGCGTGCGCCGCATCGACTTGGTCATTGTCGCCAAGTCGGCCGCCGAAACGCGGTACTACATTGGCCGCGCCAAAGACGCCGCCCAGGCAGCCCACGCCCACGGCATCGACGTCCACCTGCACCTGGCCATTACCGGCGGCCACCGCTCTGCCGACGGCAAGACGGGCAGTGGGCTGCTGCACGGCCACACGCGCGACAGCTCCGAGTCGGATGTCGACGAGAAGACGGCCGCGGCGCACCCGCGCGTCGTCACCCGGGGCGGCAGCTCCGACGGCGACTCGACGCGGGCCACGCACGTTGTCCGCGAGTACACGGCGCGGCCCGACATTGAGGCGCTCATCAGGGAGCCGGTGGAAGACGCCTGGGGCGAGACGGCGGTTGTGGTGTGCGGCGGCCGAGAGATTGTCGCGCGGACGCGCAACTGCGTGGCGGCGCTGAGCGACGAGCGCGCGGTGCACAAGGGCACGGGCGCGCAGGGGATATACCTGCATGTGGAGGAGTATGCATTTTAGCGCGCAGCATGTACACTGATGGAAGCAAGTTTTGGGTGTTTTTAATCTTGTTTATTACATGGACGACTAGGAGACAGGACTACGTTTTCAATACTACGCAGGCGATTTGCTTCCTGGGAGGTTGACAGATGCTTGAATGCAAAGTTTAAACTATACACATGAACTGTACCATGCAGCTTACCATTCTTCTGACCGATAGCCTCTAAACGTGCGTACGTCTGCGTGATATTAAACTTCTACAGTGTAGACGTTTATTCCTACGGCGCTTCTTGCCATTCTTCCGGCCACAAGCCTAGACGTGCAGCATCCCTCATATTGTCTTGGCCAATCTGCAGTACATACAGTTCGATACTCGAGTCCATCGGGACAAAGGCCATCAGGAACGGTATGCAGCAAAGAGCGCGGCTTGCACGTAGAAAGCGTGATGAAAATTCGTTTCGATATAAATCCGTTTCAATATTAATCCAAAAAGTCCCAACGCAACGCAGTACACTGACAAAAGAATACCCAAAAAGAATGTTCCCCATCATAAATTTTCCAACGCAGAACCCCTATCCATCAACAACTATATCATACACATTTTCCTTTGCGCACAATCCATCTTCCTTTTTCTCACAGTTGCACTAGTTGCTCTCCCGTGGCACCGGTCTGTGGTCCACCACCGGAAACGCCCGTCCTCGACGCTCCAGCTCCGCCTGCTGCTCTCGGCGCCGCTTCCCCGGGTACGGGATGTGGTTGATGATGGGCATGCCCCAAAAGGCCTTGGCAATGGCGCTCTTTGGCTCCTCCGTAGCGGCTGCCTCGGCGCGACGGTCCGACGGGCGGTGGTCGATGATGGGCATGCCCCAGAAAGCATTGGCGACGCGGCTGTTGCCAGACGGTGCCGCCGCCGTCGCCGCGTCTTCGCTGCGGCGGTCTGAGGGACGGTGGTCGACAATGGGCATGTGCAGGCGTCGACGCTCTGGATCAGCACCTTGCGCGTCGCCCTCCTCTTCCTCCCCATCCCCGTCGTCGCGCTTCTCGGGCACGGGAATCTTGTCGACAATGGGCATGTGCAGGCGTCGACGCTCTGGATCAGCACCTTGCGCGTCGCCCTCCTCTTCCTCCCCATCCCCGTCGTCGCGCTTCTCGGGCACGGGAATCTTGTCGATGATGTGCACGCGCGGGCTGCGACGGTCGACGGGCCGGTGGTTGATGATGGGCATGCCCCATCGTTGCGGCGCGGCTGGGGCGCTGGCGTCCTCGCCCGCGACGGGGAGGGCCGTGGCCGTGGCGGCCAGAAAGGCCGCGACGAGGGCGGCAGAGAATTGCATGATGCGATCCTGTGGTGTATGAACTTGGTTGTCACGAGAAAGGAACAAACTCGGAGGATTTTTTTTTAATAGTCCTGATTTCAGCCTCTGACTTGAGAGATGCAGGGGCAGCGACTACTTTTATAAGTCTCCCTTTTCTCGCCTCCTGAGACACTGTCTCATCCGCGCGACATTACCACGAGTCTAGACGAGTCCAAAGTTGAGCACTAGGCCACTATCTGGAATGCCATCGCAGACCCTCGCACCCATGTCTAGTCCACACGTCACTGCCGCGCCCTGGAAAGAGACAGGTCGTGTCTTGGATCTGGCCAACCAACGGCGCCGGTCCTCAGTTGAGGCGTCCCTCTTGGCAGCGCAGGGGGGCGAATTGCAACAAAAAAACCTACGTTGGAATTCGGACAGCCCAGCTCGCCATGGTCCAGGTCGGCTATTAATAGACTTTGATGGGTTTCTGCGCTGGGAAATTGCGCGACGGGAGAAACACTACCGGTACGCCGGGGAAGCTTGGCCATTCCAGTCGCCGAGTTTGCCACCATTCTTCGGGACGCAAACCTTCCAACGTGAACAGGTGCCGAATCATCCGAGTGCATCTCGATAGGGATGAGACGACGTTGGCTTTATTTGCCTCGTCGGTCGCCTCGCAGAGCTATCCGTATGCAGGTACCATGAGCAGACGCAGGGGACCCAGGGGCGGGGTATTTCCGGGGTAAATGTTGCTGGAAAATGTATTTTGTATATTGATGTTAATAATTGAGATCTTTTGAATGCTGATAATGATACTATATTGATTTGGCCATGGTTCAAATCATGCAGCAGGTTACCATAGCGCTGCTTCGAAAATCCTGGTGGATGTAGCACAGCAGTGACCAAATCTGCAAAACCCCTCCCTCACAAATCAGGACAAGACTGTGCACAATGACTGGTCTGAATTGGACATTTGAACAGCTCGCCGAGTACTATGCCCATCCATCATTTCCACAATTTGAATTAAACCCTCTCATCAAACGACTTCTCGCAGCCTCCTCCAACGCGTCCGTGTTTGGCATTGTGGCCATTCCGTAGTGCTCCGCATCTCCTCTACCATCGTCGCCAAGGTGGCTCTGGAAGCAGGAGACGAGCGCCTCCATCACGAGCAGACTATACTTGCAGCGCTCACCGACGTCAACTGTCCCAGCTTTGCCCGATGCCATCTCCGCGCTGCCGACGTCTGCTTCCTCCAGCTCGTCGCACACGGCACCCTCCACGATCGAATAAGCATTGCCAGACCGCGGCCGATCCTGCGCTGGATGCTGCAGCTGTCGCACGCGGCCGCGTGCTTGGAAGCGCTGGGCTACTGCCACGGCGACATCAACCCGCAAAACATCCTGCTCGACGACAGCGACGAGGTCAAGCTTGTTGATTTTGACCACGCGCTCCGGGTCGGCGACAACCTCGATGTCGGCTACGAACCCTACGTCCGGCTCCACAGAGAGCTGGCGGGTGGTCTCTACGGGGTCGCTGGCCCCGTCACCGAGCAGATCGCGCTCGGGTCCCTCTTTTGGTACATGGCGCGCGGAAAGGAGCTCTACGCTGAGCTGGAAGGGCCGGAGCAGGTGGACCGCCTGCTCGACGGCATCTTCCCCACCACGAACCCGCAAGACCCCGTCGATCGCATCATCCGTAATTGTTGGGACGGACACTATCGCAGGGTAGCCGATCTCGTTGAAGACATCCAGGTTGTGTCAGGATTAGCATTGCAGACTCGAGATGACGAGACTGCAAGTCAGAGACGGGAGCAGACGCTACGATGTGAAGAGTTCTATAACGCGGCGAACCTGACTCCTACTTCGAGTTGAACAAGGGAGGACATCAGTCTCAGGATCAAAGACGGCTCTGAATTGCTAGCAACACGGGATTTCAGCACACCCTACGAAATCCTTGGTCATCTCAAGTCAATGCTCCGCTCGGCTGGAAGCGGAAGCCCAAATGATACTCTCTTGTATCATCGATTCACTAAAGATGCTTTTATTTGTGGAATCGCTTGAACTAATGAATCACTGTCGTCCCCATCCGTGTGAACCTTGTCAAAGAGCTAGCCCAACCCATCACGGGGTGGTGGCCGTAGCGCTCGACCAGCCTGCCCCTTTTTGTGCCGTGAGCTAGACCCAATGATTTTGGAAGAATGTTGCTGAGCAAGAGACTCTGACTATGTACGATACCTGAAATGTGTAGCGAGCTGCATCTAAACGAAAGTACCGCCGCTAACGCACTACCGCGCTTTATTAGGGACATTCGCAGTGGTATGCGGGGAAAGAAAATCACCGGTCTACCCTCCGGCATCATGAACACCACCATCGCCTGGAGTCCACCAGTAATTACAGCTACTAAGCTTAATAACAAATAAATAGCGCATTAATTTGAGCATCTACTACGGGCTTCTCATAGTATTCACCATCAAACAGAAGCTAATATATGTGATTTCTTAGAAGCTGTCAGTGGGTGGACCGGCGATGTTTTTGACCCCGGGTGTTCCTGGATAAGTAACGTTGGCGGGTAAAATGACCCGACTTGGCTCTGCGTCTCGATATCAGGAAATGGCGTTGCTCTTTATTTACCCTCAATCGACCCTCGCAGAGCTGGCCTCATGCAGGTATAGTAAGCCAGGGTGGAGAGCGATCGCGACCGCAGTGCGATGCCAAGAGGTGCAATTCGGCAGTAGCGCGGCCGATGCGATCAGATTAGCGCTGTTGGACGTCGCTGAATCGGACGAGATGTGCAAGTCGGCGTCTTTTTCATATACAGCGGCGAGGTTAGTGTCAAAGAGCCACTTCACAGCTCAAAGCACAGCCCCCGCTATCCCACCGCCTCTGTTGTGCAAACCTCTCTAGGCCTGCTAGCCTGTTCATCTGGCGGCCGTGTTGGCCCAAAGCCTCATGTCCCGCACCAGACGGCCGTGGCAAAAGGTCTTGCTGGACTGCCCCCCGCGCCGTCTGGCCAATGAACAAGGCGCAGGCGTCGACGCCACGGCCAGCTACAGCGCTCGTCATTGCGGGCGCGATTTAAAAACGAGGTACCTTTGGGCCGGGCTCACGTGGCGGCAGACGCTGGCAGGCATTGTTTGATCTACCCCGACGGCCATCTCCCATGTCCCTCGGGGAATATCATCTCCATCTCCCCCATTCTTATCCTGCCCTTGTCTCAAGACACTAGCATCTCTTCTCCGACGTTTAGCATCGACTCAAGTCGCAATATACCGGATAAATGCCGCCCTCATGAATCGACAGCCGGCACCGTTGACGCCCTGCCAGGCGCTGGCCCGGACGCTGGGGTGGATCACGTCGATAGCGACCATGGTGGTGCTGGGCTTCATCGCGAACCGCTGGCCGGCACGGTTTGGCACAATCTCGGGGGGCATGGCGGGTGTACGTCTTTTTCTTTCTCCTCGCGCAGATTTTATTCATTCTCATTTTGTACCGTCATCTTTTCCTTGTCGCCACCCCGTTGGAGTCGCATCACTGCTGGATCGGCGCCAAGATGCGGAAGAATGCGGGGGTGGGGTGGAGATGCCTAACCCACAGCTCGCCATACGATGGAATGACCAGCAAAGAAAGCTTGCAGAATATTTTAAAAGAAAAAAAGGAAAAAAAAAAGAATGCGTGCTGATTTTTTATAGGTCGCCATTGCCCTCCTCAACGACAGCTGGCAGATGATGTCGGCCACCAACCACACCACCGGCTTCCAGGCGCTCCCGCCCGCCCGCGCCATGCTCCACGACATGGTCTCCATGGCCATTTGCATCGGCGGCCTCGTGCTCGTCGTCTTTGCCGGCACCGGCACCGCAGACGACGACGAATACGAGCTGCAGCGCGCGCTCGACGAGTTCCAGTACGGCGCGGCGTTTACGCTGCCGCGGCTCATGAGCGCCGCGCACTGGTTCCTGATGGCGGTAATGTGCGTGCCCAGTTACCTCTGGCGTGCTTTTGATTCATGCCGGCTGACAATTTGGCAAGACTGTGGCGGCTTCTTTTCGCCGTGTGGGGATGCTACGTCTGTGTCAAGATTGCGACACCGGAGCAGCACCGGCTGCGGCACCGGCGGCAGATGGAAGAGGCCCAAATGTATGATGCGTAATGTGACATGATGACTGATGGTTTGCTCGGCGCTGGGTTTGCTTCAACTATACTAATGCACTTTATGATTGATCCGTAATTTCAAAATATTGGGTGGTGCTCAGTTGACCAGGTGACAAAGAATCTCTCACCGACCAAAGATGGAATCCCATCTCCCCGCCAAATCCGACTCAGAGTATCCAGCAGTCCTTTTCGACAGGCCAGCATAGTTTGTGCATCGCAAGCACCGAATCTTATTGCAATTTATCCCAGTAGTCTCTTCTATCAGAGTCCCAATCCTGTGAGCCTGAGTAGATATGTTCCGGACCTCTGGTGGCTGTTGCGTTCCTGTTTCTCGCATCTGCTGTATTGCTGACACCCTGTTCGCCTGCCTCATCACTCTGCAGAGAGACTACTTCTGCCAATCCCAATAACACGTTACCAGCTGCGTACAACTCTGCATTGATTTCTTATCATCTGTTTTAGGAGTTATTTACTTCGTCCCTGCACCCATGCTCCCTTCACACGTGGCGTCCGGCGCGCAAGTTCTTGTCGCAGCGCCGTCTTCCATCGTGCTCCAGCCTCACGAGCTTCTCAAGACTATATACCGTTGAGGGATTCGCGAGCCGATCCGACGAAATGGCTAGCGCAGACTCGCTGATCCAAGCCCAAGTCAAATATACGAATGACGCGGAAACTTTCTGGCGACCTCGCGTTCGACCGGAATTCCGCAGTTGCTGGCAGCAAGGTGGCGCTTGGGGACATTGGCGAGCGTGCTTGAGGAGAACATCGGCCTTGTCCTTGTTGGCAGAACTACAGTTGCCATCTCAATCGACATCGTTGAATCGTCTGGCAGGTCGACAAGAACGCGGGTTTGTTTGCGAAACGGGTGCCAGGGGCTGCCATGGCTGGAGGAGACGCTGACGTTGCGGGTCGAGGACATGACGACGCAGAAGAGCATCCGCCTTTGCCCGAAACCATCGAGTCTAATCGTATCGGTAACGTTGATGGCAAACAGCAAATACGGGTCGGAAACGCGAATCTTCATTTACTGGCCGCGATACCGTCGGCAGCCAGAATGTTCGAGCCAGATCGTGGCAAAGTCATCCAGTCGGGCGGAATGAAAGTAGACACACCTCTCCATACCTTTACGGCGATCCACATACGACGGCCATGAATTCTCTCTCGTTCGTTGAAGTTATTCAGTCAAGACGCTTTGGATTCTCTCGATTCGATCGGCACAGTTTCGTGCAGGGCGATGTGCTTGGGTGTGCTAGACCCGATCTCGTGCAAACGGGCGCTGGCCACCCATGATAATTCCGCAATGTCGACACAAGCACAAATGGCTGACTTATGCTCTTCTCCTCTCTGCTGCAAACTATCCTTGGTCCTTCATTTGCCAGTGTTGAGCGCACGCGTCGCTCGCCTGTTTTGTGCGGTGATGCGCTGGCATGGTCAGGCCAAGCACAGCAAACGCTCAAAAGCTGCAAGTTCATCCCCAAAGACAGCCATGATTGTATCCACAATTTTGAATCATGCTCGAATATCAGTCTTTGCACTGAAACGCAACCCAATTCGCTCTGCCAGGAGCGCAGCAGTGACTTGCACGCTTCTTGGGTACTTCACGCTCAACAGGTTTATTCCTTCCACAGCTTGCGCTGTCCATGTTGAGTCTTCCCGAGCGTTTCGCGTTTTTATAACGAAAAGAACACCTTGCACACTAATGCCATAATACACTTCGATCCATCGGGCCGCCCGCCAGCCTTTCTTCATCTCTGTTTGCTCGCAGTCGACAGCGTTAGCCTCCATGCTCTCAAACCCGCTTGACTTTTACATCCCATACATTCTCTTCCAGCCCATCTTCTTTTAAACTTCTTCGCATCAACATGGTCCCTTTCAACATCCAAGATCTGCCCGCAGAGCTACACCTGTTGATTCTGGGGAGACTTCAAAGACGTCATGTACTATCTTTTGGACTTTCTTCAAAGCGTTTGTTGGCTGTCGTGGAGCCTCTTCTTTACTCCAAGATTTATCTCGCATTTGGCCTTCGGGGCAGGCACCCCATCGTCAAGCTGCTGCGCACTTTACTTGGGAGGCCGGCTTTGGCTGAGCACATTCGATCCCTCCACCTCGCGTGTCAGCGTTCTGATGACTTCGTTGCCATATCATACTTGTCTATGAGCATCTCTACCCTGAACACTACTGCCTTGGGTCAGAACCACGGATGTGAACTTGTTCAAAAGATGAATCTGCCCGACGACATGAAACGCACGTGGCGAATGGGGCTTCTTACAGACAGTACAGATGCGTTCCTGACACTCTTACTTGCTATGGTCCCTAATCTCGTGTCTCTACAAATGGACGCCATTGTTACCGTCCAAAGGCCCCTACTATGGCAGTACCTCCGACAGGCACTGTGTTGCAGTATCGCTCCGGCTGGCCTCAACCAGTTTCGCAACTTGCGCAAAGTCAACCTTGTGGGGCAACGAGGCTGCTCGGTTTAGGAGAATCCCACGCAGGTGCAAGATGTGCTTCCGCTCTTCTACCTGCCTCGCATCGAGTCTCTCTATGTCTCAACCATCAGCCCATCTTCGTTTGCTTGGCCATGCGGCACCCCGAAACCCAGTACGCTTCGGTCACTGGCAATGGAGCACATACGAGAGCAGTGGCTGGCTCCTTTTCTGGAAGTTGCCACCGGCCTGAAGCAGTTTGCTTGGACATGGTTGTGTACACCGAGCCTAGATCCGGTCAACGAGGTCTTTATAGAACTCGAAACGTTGACAGCAGCGCTCGGCCCTCTCCGCGGCAGCCTCCGTGAGCTCATCATCGGCGCCGATTACGCGCCCCAAGACATGGTGTCCCAATTTTCAAGCCTAGAGATTCGCGGTACTTTGGCAGCGCTCACTGGGTTCGCACAGCTGCGCACGCTCGTCGTGCCTTGGGTGTTTTACATGGGGTTCTCTCCAGACGAGGATCGATCCCTGCTGGGCCAGCTGCCACGCGGTCTTGAAACGCTTGTGCTGACGAACCAGCTCAGCTCACACCAACGGTTTGATTGGAACCCGACGAAGCGGTCTGATGGGTCGATCCGCGACGACAAGGACGACTCCCGCATCCGGACGCGGGCGGTTGCCATCGGGCTGCGAGGGTTCGAGCGCGATGCGATACCCAACCTCCGCGAAATTTTATTGGCTTGGACCCCACAAAACTTTGAGTTTGGTGATGGTATTATGGAGGAACTGGATATGATTGGGGAAGAGTACGGGGTTTACGTTTCTTGCGTTGAAGGATAAGGAGTGGGTAGCGGGCACACATGACGGATTACGTTACAACGAAAATAGAAAGCCTGGGCCGCCATGCTTTCTGTGTATTGATTTTTATATACATTGACTACTTGATATACTTTGTGCGCTGTGACTGCTACAGTCCCACCAAGTTCTTGACAGTTGATACGCATGGTTGTGATGCGACCCAAAGCTTCCAGAGGGTGATGCAGGTGGTCCCGGGTAGCTCCTCAACTGAGTCGGATAGCAGCTTGGCGCCAACCAACCTTGGCGAGGCATATCTGTAGATGACTGATGAGATTTGTTTCGTTTGGCGCTGAACAAAAACCATGCCAGCCTTGACCCAACTGGCAGAGCGTTTCAGGGTCTGCGTCGTGCCCGCATCACATGAACGAGGCGTCTGCGTGCGATGCGGAGCGGGCGGCTACAGGATGCCAACGCACGGCAGCATCCGAACGGTGCCTGGTCAAAGTGTCACTGCAGGTCGAGCGCGCCACAAGTCCAGCGTCGATAATTCCCGACATGAAAAAGCATCGTGAGCCTATGGTGGTACGCGCCGGCGTCAGGTCGAAACAAGTGGGCATCGCACCGGGCGACTAGTGTAGATTTTACGGCCGACGCGCTGCAGGTGGGAATAAAGACGCTCGGAATAGTATCTTCTGGCCATGATGAACGGCCTAGGTCGAGTTTCAGAGATATGGGCGAGCGAGCCCACACGGCCACGAACCCAGAGATTCGGATCGGGCGCTTGCTGCTGCACAAGAGTCTGGGCGATGGAGGCCTGCGAGCCAGTCAGTCGTTGGAGGGAGTTATTAGCGGGATGTTTCAAGTGGGCTGTTTCGTTTGTTGACCATTTTACTGAGGACCGAGCCACTAGCGAGAGGAAGAACAATAAGGCTGGGACGGGCCGTTGCGGCGGAGCAGACGAGGCGGGTGCTGAGCCACAGCCACTCAACTCACTAGCCTCCGTTTAAGACGGTAAACCCTGTGCCTCTCTTCAGCCTTGACAGCCACAGGCACGCCAGCAGGCACTAGGAAGAGGCTCCCAGCACCGGATCAGTCTCTGCACTGCCTCGGTCGCTGGCTGTGCGCGGTTCCTGCACAGCATCCTGCATGTAAGCGTTGGTTACCATGGCGCAGCGACGGTCGGAGGAACCGTATACGCAGGAACAATCGCGACAAAAAGGCGTGATGAAATATTCTGCGGCTGAAGGGCAAGGGCCTGAAAAGGGCGACATCTTTTCACCGTGTCTGACCCAAAAGGAGGCATGAATGAGGGGGAGGCCTCACAAGCCACGGGCAGATTCTGCTTGCAAGTGACGACGCAGGCCTACGTGCGGGCGGGGATGAAGAAAAAAATAAAAAACGCGCATTACAAACGTCGCGTCGTCCGGAAGCAGGCGGATGCAGTAAAAAAATGGCAAAATGGAAAAAGGCATGACGTACCGAGGATACGCAAACAGCAGCCACAATTGTGACCTTTTTTCGACTTTTTGCTCTCCTCAGAGTCCAAGCATGGTCGGTCCGTGGCCGAGGTGTCGTCGTTTACGAGCCAATGACAAGGCCCGCCGATCAAACATGGGGAAAAGGTAAATGAGAGTGCGATTCTTTCTTGTCGCATCTTGACAATTTCCCTGCTTTTTCCCATCCTCGTGAAGCCTATTTTTTTTCGCGGCCCCCAGATTTGGGAGACAACAAGGACAGAAAAAAAATCTCGGTGCCAGCGAGGCCACTACACCAAAACAACAGGGCTAGCCAATAAGTGGCCTGTGCCTGGGGCGCGGGCGTGGTCTGCTGACGGACGCCTCTGACGGCAGAGGTCATGGTGTTTACCCTGCTTTGTGCGAGAAAAAGGGGTCCTGCGCGGTGGGAAAGGGAGAAATGGCATCGTGACCCCGAAAAAAAATCTTGAGAAAAAAAAAAGAGACTATTGATTTAAGCGAGGCGGGTGTCGTGATGATCGGCATGGTGTTGAGTCGGGCAGCATGACGTAGGTTTGGAAGTGTTGTCTACCTAGGTAAGTAGGTAGAGAACTCTTTAACCGACACTACTTGGTTACTTGGTTGCTCAGTTGCTGGTACTATTTCGCGCTCATGTTTTGGTAGAGTTTGGGTGCTGATGACTGCACCGCCCCCAGGGCTGAATGGGCTGACGGGTAGCATCGAGGCTGTACAGCTCTAGACGCAATCGATCATCTGCAGTGGCAGACTATCGCAGTGAGGAGCGCCGACTGGCAATGACGTATTTAAAATCAATTGACAGCATTTAACATTATCGACCTTTATTGAAATGTGTTTTCTTGGTGTGGTATCGTGTGGCGGCGTCGTGTCCTCGAGACAAGGACCCCGCTTCGAAGAGAAGTGAGGCGGACGGCTGGGCGGGAAAACCGAGCGATAAATAGAAATCACGACTTGGCACATCCAACTGCAGCAAAGGGCCATCCAAGGTGCAGATACGACTCGGACTATTTTCCGTCTTGGAGGGATTGGCGCAGTCTCTTTCTGCATTGGGTGTTTTTTGCCCAGTCGGATGTGTCTCACGCGTGCGTGTTGAACGCCATGCAACTCTGCCACCTCTGCCGCCATCGCCGGGCCATACGTGGACTAGCGGCATGTCGAGATGGACTAGGGCAGGGCGGGCTTGACACGACTGCAGCATGTCAAAAATGTGCGTGTGTTGATGGAAGAGAGTGGAAGCGACAAGAGCAGGTCTAGGTCATGGGGAAGGGCGAGGTAGCGATGGAGAGCGTAGGGAGAAATTGGCAGAGGAATTGGGAGGTCATGGATGATTGTGATGTGTGTGCTTAGTGAGTACACGAGACGAGGAGGATTGCTAGGCGTTTTTTGTGCTGGTAGATTTCCGCGCCTGGCTCAGCAGAGGTAATAATGTACTATAGTGGCGAGGTCCCTGCGGATTGCCACCTCAGCATCTACAGGCAGCTAATTTACAGGCACTGACTTCAAAGACGGCGACTGAACGAGACGCTAACCAGACGACTGCATAAACTACCACGGAAACCAATGCAGGCTGCCAAAGAAAAAAAAGCACACTATAGCCAGGCGCAAGTTTGTTTCGACGGGACCGCTGGCCGCCCATGGTGGCCGTCGTGAGGCCGCGACGGTGACCTCGTCGTTTCAGCAGCCGCTGAAGTTCTTGCAGCGAGCGACTGGCTGTCATGTCGCGACTTTCAACCAGGAAAGCCAACTACATCTTTAAAAATAGCAGACACTGGTAATTTCCCGGCGAGCTATTTTGAGCTTGCCTCCTTGCCCCTGGCGTGGTGGCACAGGGCCTTGCTGGGTCTGTACTGGTAGCTGTCAGCACCAATGGTCACCATGACAGTTGGTGGCCGCCTGGGAACAAGGTAACTCCCAGGTAGGTTAGTACCTAGGTAGGCAAGTGGGTAGGTAACTACAGGTAAACGCCATATGCTGTACCTGCGGTCCTCCTGTGTGGTACCGGTGCCACACAAATCAGGCCGAACAGTCATCTTGTGTTACTGGTAGCCTTGAGCAGGCAGAAACGGCCGCCACCCACCGGCGTCAAGCCACGACCCATCCGTGCCATTCAAGTGACAAGACCACTCTTGGATGAAGAGGCCTCTTGGGATAGCCTAGCCTAGCCGTTTGCTCTCTAGTCTCCGTCATGAACCGTCGCCGTCTCGTCCAGTCCCTCACAAAAGTGATGCAGCCATGGTCCGAGTACCTGCAACCTGCACCAGTCTCCATACATCCATCAGGTACCGCAGTACCTGCCTCATCGCCCACCCATCCCTGCCCCTCCACACCAAAAACCGACTTACACGATTTCTCTGCATCCCACCGACCTGGCTTATAACTGCCCCATCGCCCACCCTCGTCTCCAACATTTTCCTTTTCCCATTACAACAACATTAATTACTCGGATATTTTGTCCCTGCTCTACCATCACCTGCTCTACTATAAACAGTAGAGCCATTCCACTCCAGACACTCTTCGTCTTTCCCTCTTCACCACTTCAACACCACGCAAACGCTCCCCCATCGTGGGGCTCAACACCATCACCATGTGCACCACAAACATCTACGTCCACGTCCGCCCCGACGGCCGCCGCTCGACCACGCCCCAGGTCGTCCTCTGCCCGTCCTCGCGCTTCGGCCGTCCTTGCGCCGCCCACGTCGAGGTGCACCACCCCATGCCGCAGGACATGCTTCTGCCCACGTCCGCCTCGCCCATCACCACCCACCACTTTCCCCCGACGCCGCAGTACTCGCCGCGCCCGTCCAGCCGCGACTCTGGCTCAGACGCCGACCGCCACTCCCGCCACTCGTCCACATCCTCGTCGCGTCGCCGCCAGCGCTCGCCCGGCATCTACGTCAACGGCCAGCGCGTCGTCCACGCCGCCCACGGCGGCAGCGCCCGCCACGAGCGTGTCATGCTGGTGCCGAACCCGCCGACGCCGCGCACGCCGCCGCAGAGCTTCAACATGCCGCGCACCGCACCCCCGTCGCCGTCGGCCAACCTCTCCATCCCCTACGGCAGCTCCCCGCGCGATCACTACAACCGCCCGTACCTCGTGGACGAGCGTCGCGTGCATGCCCCTGCGCAATACTACAACCACCCGGCCTCGCCCGCCAGCTCGTCCCGACACTCGCGTCAGGCTTCCACCAGCTCTCAGGGCAGTCGGCACTCGGCCTCTGCGGCGGCGGCGGCGGTCGGGGAGGAGGAGCGTCGCCGCCGGCGCGACGAGGAGCGTGAGCAGCGCCGCGTCGCCCGCAAGGCGCAGGAGCTCCGAGAGCGCATCGAAAAGGCCAATGCCGAGATTGCGAGCCGGCCCACCGTCCGCGTCGTCAACGAGCAGCCCAAGGAGAAGCAGCAGCTGCCCACGGAAAAGATGGAGCAGGAGCCGCGCCGCAGCCGTCGCGACGGCTTTGATGAAGTTGTCGGCGCCATGGGCCGCATGACGGTTGAGGACAGAAACTGGAAGGAGCGGCGTGCGCACGAGCGCGCACTCGAGCTCGAAAAGGAGGAGCAAAAGGCGCAGGATCAGCGTCTGGGCGAGCGCATGGTGCCGCGCCGGCGAGCGACGGTGGGCCCGGGAAGCCGTCGCCACCGCGTCGCCTACGATGATGGTCTCTACCGGTGGGAGTAGAGGCCGGGGGAGAGATGAGGAGGATAATAATACAAAGTGTAACAACAGCAACTACTACTATATTGGGACTACAGGACAGAGATTAGCATGCATGGCAGAGCAAGAATTTTTTTTTCATTAGTGTTTATACTCGGGATACCATAGAAATTGGCGAAAAGCCGGAAAATCAACAAGAAGATTGTACTACATTTGATGCTTGGATTTGGTGCTAGGCGTGAGTTGTCAACATGGGCCGCGGCGCCTACGACACTACTGGTGCTCCCAAGCCGCGGCCGTCACCACGGAACGGGCACACATAGTGGAAACGAATGTTTTCCTATTCTTTATTCTATACTCGGGATGATCCAGAGAGAGTCAGCGCTGACGAATTTAAAAAGCTCACTACACCTACCGCTCCAATCTGATATTGTCAGGAAAAATGCCAACATGGGCCGAGGACACCACCGGCACTCCCAAACCCCAACGACCGACTTACCGAGGCCC